>CM076575.1:57110797-57411439 GCA_034641835.2 Pinus albicaulis | reverse complement strand
CGGCGTAGGCCTAGAGAGAACATGCGTGGGCGATGCCTCGGTGGCGTTCTTGCCCAGTGCAGTAATCTTTGACTAGCCTCGGTGCTTGACATGGACATCATGCATATCGGATCTCTTGTGACATCGGGTGATGCCTCAGGGATAATAGGAGGATCTCCTAGGAATGACCCTAGAATGGAGGATAGTTTGATTTGGACAGGGCCATATTATTGGTACCATGAAATACCATCCAAGGTTGTATCTACATAGCGTAGAATTACATCCGTGTTGGTTAGGGGATGCTTCTCGCTGTGTGTCATCTTGTCTACAGTAATGATGTGGTCCTCATGGGGGAACATCATAATGCGGAAGACAGAGGAGGCTATGGCAGACATGGCATACATATAACTCTGTCCAAGGAGTATATTGTAATCCAAGTGAGTGTCCAAGACTTCAATGTCTATATGGACTGACTCTCCAACTAAACAGATAGGGACATTTTGGTAGAGGCCAATGGGGGTCGAGGGACGACCATCGTGTGCTCGAAGCGTGATCATTGAGCGTTTTAGTTCAGGAGAGCCTAACTTCTGCCAATTTTTTTTTGACATGATGCATGTGGATGCACCCTTGTCTATGACACATCGGTGGATAGTGATATTCTGCACCGACACTGGTATCTAGAAGGCGACCATGGAAGGAAGCTGAGGGGTGGCTTTTTCTAAGTCAAAAGCCATGAGGCGCGTATCGTTAGGGTCAATAGCGCCTGACGCAGAAAGTAGGGCTTTCCGTTGTTTTGGGCACGATTGCAAGACTTCCAAAGCTGACATGGAAGCGGGAGATTGTGCTAAATCGTCCATGATGCTATAATTATGGGCCGCTTTGGAGTAGTTTCCTACTCACCTATTAGGTCTCTTTGCCATATTTGGCAATGGCTCTATAGGCATCTTTGAAATGGTCAAAGGTGCATTTGGCGCACTAGTACTTGCCCCTGACGTATTGGTGTCTGGTGGGGTGTCATAGTTGCGATCCCGTGTTTGGAAAGACATTTCTTCTCCAGTCATGTAGATTTCATGGCTGCTTTTCCTGGAATTGTCTATATTTTTCTGGTGAGTGCTTACCATCCCTTGGTTGGGGAAAGGTTCTTGCATCACGGCTGGCTGCTGGGAAGATCCTCCTTGTCCTCGGTTACTCTGTAGCTTTTTTAGCTCAAGGAGATCGGGACAGTGGTGAGTATAGTGCCCATACTCACCACATATCGAATATGAATGGTTTGTTTGAAGAGGTGGCCTTTTTCTCTGACGTTGGGCATTGCTTGGCCCCTGGTTCTGATTCTAGTTGGAGTTACCTCCAGCTTGGGATCACGGTGGGCACTGCTGGTTGCTGCGCCCCTGTCTAGGGTTCCCTTTTGGCTTATTTTTGGATTTTTTCTTTGACATGTTAGGAGAGTATTTCTCTTGGTTATATTGGTGTGGTTGATTTTGGGATGGCTGCACAAAGTTCACCTATGCATTGTTTTGTGTAGGTGGGTCGTGTGTAGGGGATTGAGCATAATGTGGTCCTTAGTTTGCACCTGACTATTGGAGGGGATTTCTTCCGTCAGTGTTTCTTTTTGTGTACTGATTCCCTTGAGTCGGAGGATAAGGTCCTTCCTAGTGGTACGGTTGCTCCCTATTAGTCAAATTTTGCTACGGCACATGATGACTTTGTAAATCGGGTTGAGGCACGTTCTGGGTATAACTATATGTGTAACCAGGGTTTTGACTACTGCTGCTTAGGTAACCTTGGGTGATTGACCCATTAGCCCATCTGCAGATTTCGACGCGCTTGTCACTTCTTGATAAGTTTGCAGGCTCGGGGTGTTAGGCAGGATGTTATAAATGTATCATGACTGTGTATAAATCATCTCAAGCTTTTGGGCTTTGCTGATTGCGTCCTCTTTGAATGTGGGATTTTTCTGTGCCACATCCTTTGAAATCTGTAATGTAAGAGTTTTCAAGAACAAGTCTAAGAGGACCTGGTTGTCGAGTTTCGCTTACATAAACTGTGACATCACCTCCATTCATGGAGATGGTCCAAGATATGGACAACACGGGTTTGTTTAAAATGCGTCAGTAATTCCATTCCGGAATCATGGTGAATGGGTAACTAAAAATATGTTAGGAACGCGGTAGCGAGGGTGCTAAAGGTTCCATGTGAAGCTGAGGGTTGCTCCATGTACCATTTCGCGACCACTCCTGTGAGAGTGATTTGAAATAATCTCAATCGAATAGTGTCGTTAATGATACTATTCGATGAGCACCATAGGTGAAAGGTCATGAAATGATTACCTGGGTCTTCTGCTTGCTTGCCTTCGAACTTTGGTATATCCGAAGGGAGCTTCATGGGCATGAGAGGCCATGTAGGATCGTGTGTGATGGGGTCATTCGTTAGCTTGGTTAAATCGAGTAGATTCAATGAAGCTAAGAAAGGTGATTGAGAGGTTGACGCCATTGCAATGTGTGAAGACACAAAGTTCTAGTTAGAACGATGGTTAGTCTTCGATGTACCCTGCTGTGTATTCAGCTGGCGTCCCGAATGGAACGCACTCCTCTACCCCCTAGGGGTTATGGGAGGACTAGTATTTGGTGTGGTGTTGGGAGACCGACTAGGGTTCCCAACTACGACTGCCCAAATATAGGACAAACCAATTACGGTGGCAGTGTTTCGTCTTTGACGCCTGAATGACGAAAGACCTGGAACCCCTCCCGATAATGGGGGGAGGTCCAAAAGATGCCTAGATCGACGAGGTTCCATTGGGACCTGTCAGGTGTCGCCCATAAGTTGTTTTGGAAAACTTTGAGAGGATAGATTCTACGATCAAAGCAAACTTCTTGTTACATACATAAAACAAAATAGATTTCCCTTTAAATTAATCTATGTGATCAAGCAATCAAGAAAGTGGTTTTTGTTCGTTTGCGTATGATACTCAAAATCATAGAAAACCTACGCATCCTCACACACTCAAAATTAATTGGGCCTTAAGAATATTTCTTGCAAGTGCTGGCACAGCATCCCGTAAGAGCTGGTGACGCCCCCAATCAGCCGAAGAGAATCCACCAAGGTAAGGGTAGAGGGTTTTAGTGCTTGCCTACACCATCACCTATTGGGTAAAGGTTGCCCTAGTTTTTGGCCACTAAGAACCACCGTCCCACGTGAGCGTTCGAGTCTTGGGCTTCTTGGTATTCAACTAACAGTACCGAGTATCAGTCGGGTCAGGTAGCCCTAACTGATACCACACGCACTACGCCTAAGCCTAACCCCCTATGAAACGGGTCTCTGCATGCACTACCTAGCATAACTTGTCACTCTCTCCTTAGCACACCTAGAGCTCATTAAAACTCCCAGTCACAAACTCTTATTCATTCATTCCCATGTATTTTTACCTAGTGCTCCCTTGTGTTTCCATAGCATTCATTAACACTCAGCATGTGTTGGTACACCCTAGCACCTAGGACATCTTGGCCTGTCACCCTAGACTCTAGCATGCCTTAACACAACCTAGCATACCTTGTCACTCCCTCCTTAGCACACCTGTAACTCACTGAAACTTCCAATCACAAACTCTTATTATTTCATTTCCATGCATTTTGACGTAGTGCTCCCTTGTGTTTCCCTGAAGCTCCTAGTTAACACTTCCTTGCACACATTGGCACATCTTGGCCACATCCCACCCTAGAACTCTAGCATTCCTTAGCACTTCCAAGCATGCCTTGTCACTCCTCCTTAGCACACTTGGAACTAATTGAAACTCCTTGTCACACACTCTTATTCTTTCATTTCCATGCATTATGATATAGCACTCCCTAACACTCCTTGGCACACATTGGCACACCTTGGAACTTGTCACATCTTGGCATACTTTCCTAGCTCTCTATCATGCCTTGTAATTTCCTAGAATACTTGGTTACTCTCTCCTTAGCACACCTATAACTTTATAACACCCACTATCACACACTCTTATTCATTAATTTCCATGCAATTGAAACTAGTCCTCCATTTTGTTTCCCCGACACTCCCTAGCATGTGTTGGCACCAAACCCTAGCACCTATCACATATTGGAATGCCTAACATGCCTCAAAAATTTCTAGAATGTGTTAGCACTTCCTGGGATTCCATTCACACCTTGGCACTCCCTAGTTGTCATGCCCTCATATATAACCTTACTTTTTTTGCGACTTGGGAACCCAAGCAATTCATTGAAAAAATAGTGTTGTGTCTAGCACAAAGTCTCCCTTTGTCTTAAATTGCTTCGTCCATCCCCTTATCACAATCATAGGCTTGCCTCCTGCAAGTCCTATTATGAAATTCTCCTAACACACTTCGTCCATGGGAAACCTGGAATTCACTGACACTCCCTGAAAAACACTCTTATTCATTCGTTTCCATGCACTTTGAACTAGTCCTCCCTTGTGATGCCCTAAAACTCCAAAACACTTATTGTCATGCATTAACACTAACTAGCATGTGTTAGTGCACATTTTAATTCATTGGGACACCCTGGCACTCCTTAACTATCATGTCCTCATAGCTACCCTTATTTTTTTTAGACTTCGGAACCCAACCAAGTCCTACCTCCACTACAACAACTTGACCAAGTTTCATTTACTACAACTAGACTTTGCCTTGTTCACCTAAGAATGACTTATAACTAATATTAAGCTACTCATGGCCAATATTAACTCATCCCACTTAACAAGTTACCAAGTCAAGGTTCATGTCCAATCGTGGCCATAAAACAACTGAGAAACATAGTTTGTATCTTGACAAGCCATAACACATGGAACATCTAACAATCCCTTGGCACTATGTGGCATAGGTTAGCACCCCCTACATTCTTTGACATGCTTTGGAACTCGCTAACACACCCTACCATTCCCTGACATGCCCTGGAACTCTAGCATGCCTTGGCATTGCCTAACACATAACCTTGTCATTCCCTCCATAGCACAGTTGGAACTCACTAACACTCCCTATCACACACTCTATATTAGTTCATTTCCATGCATTTTGAACTAGTTATCCCTTATTTTTTCGTGGCACTCCCTAACACTCCCTAACACACATTGGCACACCCTAACACATGGCACATATTGGCATGTTTCCCTGGCACTCTAGCATTCCTTGGCACTACCTAACATAAATTTTCACTCCCTCCTTAGCACACATATAATTTGTTAACAATCCCTGTCAAACACTCTTATTCATTCATTTCCATGCATTTGAAACTGTTGCTCCCTTATTTTTCCCTGGCACTCCATAACACTCCCTAACATGCATTGGCACACCCTAGCACATGGCACATCCTGGCATGTTTCCCTAGCCTCTAGCATACCTTTTCACTCCCTCCTTAGCACAATTGGAACTCACTGACACTTCTTGTCACAATCTCTTAGTTGTTCATTTGCATGCATTATTTTCACCTAGTGCCCCCTTGTGTGTCCCTAGGATTCCCTAACACTTCATATCATGTGTTGGCACACCCTGGCACTTGGCACATCTTGGCCACATGCTGCTCTGGCACACTAGCATGAATTAACACTGCCTAGTATACCATGTCACTCCCTCCTTAGCACACTCGGAACTCGCTGACACTTCCTGTCACACACTCTTATTCATTCATTCCCATGCATTTTTACATATTGCTCCCTTGTGTTTCCCTGGAACTCTCTAACACTCAACACACATTGGCACTTGGAACATCTTGGTATGCTTCCCTAACACTCTAGCATATCTTGTCACTCCCTCCTTAGCAAACCTGGGACTCCATAGCATTCCCTATAACTCCCTAGCACATATTGGCTCTTGGCACTTAGTGGCACTTGAAAATTCTTGGCATGTTTTTGGATGTCATGGAATTCCTTGGCATGGTTTAAGATAAAATTTATTTGAGATCAATTATTCACAATTAATAGAGAAGTAATAGAGGATGATTTGGCACTTAAGACACGCTAAAACTTGGCCCTTGGCATGTATTGGCACTAGTGTTGGTATGCTTAGCATGCCCTGCTATGTCCGAAACTCACAATTTGACATTTTCACGACCAGATGAGCTCATTATTACTCATAATTTCCTCCTTTTGCAAGTCCAACATACCAGCTCCTCATATCAAGCTTCAAAATCAGAGAAAAATCCCTAAAATCCCCTAAGAATTGGTATCGCACTTTCTCTATGCATTCCTTGCGGTCCCGCACCTAAAGTTCAGCCTGCATGCGGAACCATACCGCACGTCATTTGTGTAATGGGTGCGGACCTCTGTAAAATATAAAAAGGCAAGAAAGTAAAGATAAAAAGTGAGTTTCAGATGAATTCTAGAACATTCTGGATGGGAATTTTTGGGAATGGATACGCTTTGAGAAGGTTCATGCATCCCTCACTTGATGGAGCTAACCCCTTGATGTAAGGAGCTTATCCCTTTGAAGGAGGATTCTATCCCTTCATATTTGGAACAAGAAACCTCCTCTTTTCCACTATAAAAAGAGGCCTTGGGTAGCCTCTAAGGGAGTTCAAGCTTAAGAGATTTGAAGTTAAATGCTGTTGAGATTCAGTCTCAAATAACTAAGACTTTCTGTGAGGTTAAATCACTCTTTCTGTGAGGTTGAATCACTCTTTCTGTGAGGTTCAATCACTCATCTCTAGTTGTCTTGGTTCAAAGAGTGCAATGCTTGTCAAACTAGAAGAGATTCCTGCTTCGGACCCCGGGAGGACCTGCACAACATCAAGGCACAGGTTGTAAAGGTTTTCTATATTTGAAGTTAATACAAATATACTCATTTCTCTCATTAAAATGTCTATTCATGGTTTATTTCATAAATTCCTTGATCATTATGATAAGTATGATTTATAATAATGTCTATACAGGTGCTGCTTAATCTTTTTGCTTGTTTGTGATTGCAGATTCACGAGGAACGTTCTTTCAGTGCACGGGAAGGACTTCAACGAAATCAAGCAAGCGTTGGACATAAGGTAGGCCTTACACCTATATAGTGTTTTTATGAATCTTATATGCTTAGAGAGAGATTAGTATAATTGGATGTTTGTTGCTAGTTACTTTTAGTACTAGAGAGATCGGTCTTGTCCGCAAGACGGATTAATCTACACAACAAAATGGCGACTCCACTGGGGAAGAACTTGTTGTTTTTGGTTCTCTTTTATTTTTGACTTGAGGAAACGTTTTTCCTGGTTTTTGATTGATACACATCTGTCTGGGTACTTTAGATTTTTTCTGTTTTTGAAAATTTAGAAGTTTTTTGAGTTTTTCTATAATTTTTCCTAGGACCGCACTCTGCATAACTTTGACAGTGCGGGCAGTTTCGCACATTCTCTATAGAATACAGTGCGGGACCGCACCTGTCAACACTGGTTACCTGCGGACCCTGTAAAAATTTTAGAAAATTTCTAGGTTTCTTTTTCTAGTTTATTTTTAGATCTTTGGTTTCTGCCCAGACTGGTTATTGTGTCTATTAAGAATTCATTGTGAATGAACTCCAACAGTGTTAATGTTTTGATGATTTTCTAGAAGATTTTTCCGATTGGATTGTTTTTCTTGCTTGGTCTTTGTGGTGATTCGAACTTTTGACAATTTGCAGTATCTCAGATTACATTGATCTCTTTTTGTCTTTTGAATCCGACCTGATTGTGAAAACATCCTATATTGAGAAATTAAGCCTTTTGGTTTCTTTGCAAATCTTCGAAAAAACTTGGTTCAAAGTTTTGAATTTCATTTTTTGTAAAAACATATTTTGAGTGTTTTTGATCTGTTTGTTATCTGAACGAATAGATTCTTAGTTTGCTGAACAACTAAGGGAAACATTCATAAAAAAATCTAAAAAGATTTTACTCAATTTAGATCATAGTTCTCAAGATTAGATTTTGTAGTTTTGAGTAGTTTTAGTTTTGTAGCTTTCTTTCGGAAGAAAATTGTTTTGTAGCTTCTTGTTTGGAAAAGAAAAAGAGTTTTCTTGTGAGCTTTGATAGTTTATTGAAAAGACAAAATACTTTCTTTCAATTATTTTTCATGTTTAAAGAAGGAATTTAAAGGATTGCATTCTCTAACTCTTTCTTTAGATAGAAAGTTCATTGAAAGGAAAAAGAATTGAATATCATCATAGGTGCATTTTAGTGTTTTTTGGAAGTCGAGTCTTCACATCATCCAAAGTTTCATTTCCGCACCCATTGACTTAAGAAACAGCTCTTAAAAGTAACGCTTAAATAAAATTCATCTAGTAATCTTTTTATTTCTAGGGCTCTTATCACCAATATAGCTTAGGCTAGTATCTTGGAGTAGGGAGTAATTAACTCTCCAAGATAGCTAAAACAAACAAGTAGATATATCTTGCGGTAGGAAGAATTCCAGTTGTTGCATATATGCTCTGGGAAGCTCCTCTTAAAGGAGTTAAGCATGAGATCATATCTGAACCAGTGGGGTAATCAATCCTTCCTCATTGGGAACGATAGAAGATATACACGTATTAAAAACGGTAAACCTCGGATAGACCATTGTCGAGGAGCCAGGGGTCACTTGTCGGTAAACCTTGATTCTGTTCAAGGAGCCTTCAAAAGGATTGAGCTTTGTTACTCTGCCCTTGCGTGTGTGTCGGATCGTAGACTGTTCCCCCAGGTATATGTGTTTCAGTTGGTAACCTTAGAGGCCATAATCTTTAGGATTCTTTCCTAAGGTGACGGTGGAGGGAAGATCCCACTGTACCTGGAATAGACGTCGACTAGACTCACTTGGACTCTCTGGGGGGTTCTCTTCACTCGAGATGGTTATGTGAAGAAACTTGTGCCAGTCTGTTTCATTAAGCAGGTTGTCGGGGTAACTGTTCCAACCGCCAATTTCGTGTTAAAACTCTACTAAGTTGGATTTCATCACCAACTAGTGATTTTAGTATGGAAAGTTACTTGTTTGTGTGTGGTTTGAACTCTTAGATTTTTTAAGCGAGTGATTCAATTGTTTGTTTCTTAGAGACTTTAGGTGTTTTCATTGAAATTTTTCTTTGTTTGCGTGTGATTAGATAATTTTTCATCGTGGCGGAATTGCCGAGACAATCCCGGAGAATACAAGGGAAACCTCCTGAATATTCACTAGGTCAGCTTGAAGGGCTTCGAGCTCTGGTACCACACAGTAGCCGTAGACTTAGATCAACAGAAGTTGAAAGCTCTGCTATTGTAATACATCCTGATCATCAAATACCTACAACAGAATATATTCAAGAACCGATTTCAGTTTCTGAAGTTACTGAAAATATTTCTCCTTCTGGTGAATTATCTGACGAACCTGAAATCTCTGAGCCTGAAACTGAATCTTCTGTGTTAGAAACATCCTCAGGATTTATCTCACCAACTTCTAGCGATCCAGGTTCACCTAGGGTTAGAAATATCATTACTGAAAATCTTCCTTCTGGACTAATTTCTATAGAAGAACTTACTAATCCAGACGAAGACATATCTCTTCCCAAATCCCCTCAATCGTTAAATCTTAGGGAGCGTGAATCTATTTTCTACAGCCCCATTCGAACTAATCCCTGGTATCTCTCTTTAACTGATTTTTTAGAGAATCCGGGTCTTGCTTTTTATCCACCTCGAGTTCCATTTCATCCTACACCCAGAGGATATTATCCGTCATCTATTATGGCTGGAGAATCATCCATGTTTTCTCAAACGCCTGAATCATTTTTACATGGTGGTCCTTCTGTTCCTCCGGGATATCAGTCTTTGTCTGGTACTTTCTCGGGAGTAGCTCCTCAACCTATCAAAAACGTGTTATCATCTGGTCTTGGTGGACTTAAAATTGAAACGTCAAACACAGAGCAAGTTTATATGATGTCTGGTAACATTCCTAATCCTCAAGCTCAAGGCAGTCAGTTTCTTTCTGGGGGCCAACCTCAGGGAACTCAGTTACCGCCTGGGGGGCAACCTCAAGGTAGTCAGTTACCACCCGGGGCACAACCTCAAGGTAGCTTTTTCCCAGGACAAACTGTGGATCCATATTATTTTGGGGGACAACCCCAAGGACAGTACATACCTCAGGGTTATCAACCTCAAGGATAGTACATTCCTCAAGGTCAACCCCAGACTCAATATGCTCCTCAGGGTCCTCAACAACCCCAACTTCAGTATGTGCCTCAAGGTTATCAACCTCAAGGGCAGTACCCAATGCAAGGTTACCAACAGCCTTCTGGTCAACCATCTGTTCAAGGAGCCGGAACTTTACCTTATTATCAACCCTACGTTCAACCACGTTTTGGTCCTTACGTTCAACCTTCTACGGGACAATACCCCGGAATGATGGTGTGGGATCCGTCCCAATATCAACAGCCTTTGCAGCCTAATGTGCAGTTACCTTATCAACCTGGTCAACCATTGGTTTCTGGTTCAACTCAGCAACCTGTTCAGCCAGCTATTCAAACTCCTGCACCTAGTTCAGTTCAGCAGGCTGGGCCTAGTACACCTCAGACTCCGCCCCAAACTGCTGTAACTGCTGCAACGTCTGTTCAACCTGTCACACCTGTTTCTGGAGTGTCTGTAGCCCCGAGTTCGGCTATCCCCGTATCCGTGCAAACTCCTCAGGTCTCTGTACCTCAGTCAGGACCCTCAGTTCAGACTACAGTTCAGATGCCTGCAGGACAAACCGGTACAAGTACAGTTGTTACGAGTCAACCTCAATTTACTTATCAACCGTACCAGGGACAGCCGCAATTCGGTCCCTATGTACAGAATCCAAGCTATCAACCGTACCCTGGTTATACTTATCAACAACCTCAGTATGGTCCGATTCATCCTGGTTATCCAGGAGGTTATACAATACCCAATGCTAATCCGATTCCTAGTTATCCTGGGTATCCGCCTCCTGGATCTGCTTTGGCTTCTCAAGGTTTTCGTGACCCTAACCGTCAATTACCGTTCATCGCAACTTTGGACTTACCTGATTTGACGCGCCTTACAAATGATCCTATTTTCTATTATCAAAACTGGTCGTCAATGCCTCATAAGTTGCCTAGTGATATACCGAAATTTGAAGGTAAGTCAGGAGAGGATCCATCGAATCATGTTATGACTTATCACCTTTGGTGTGCATCTAATTCAATTATTGATGATTCGATTCGCTTACATCTTTTCCAAAGAACCCTCATAGGTCTTGCAGCCAAATGGTACATTGAGTTGCCACGAGGCTCGTTTCATAATTTCAGTCAGTTAGCAACATCTTTCTTAACTCATTTCCAGTTGCCTGTCAGATACGAAAATGGCACAGAATTATTAACTTCGCTAAAACAATCTACGTCCACGTATATTTCTGATCATATTCATGAATGGCGACGTAGACGACGTTTGGTGAAAGTTTATATTCCGGATCAAATTTTGGCAGAATGGTTTGTTAAATCATTACTACCCAAGATCACTGAAGATGTAGCTAAGGCTGGTGTTGTTACTGAAGAGCAAGTAATTGCTCAGGCTCAGTACCTAGACCTCGTCTATACGCAGTCAGGTACTCTACATGAGAAAATTCTCGATCTTCCCAAACAAGGTCAAATAGCTGCTGCTACTTCAGGGTCTCATGCCGCTGACGGTATGATTGGTACAGTTAGTTCTAAAAGTAAGAAGAAATCCTCAAAGAATTCTTCTCCAATTATAACTTTACCTGATTCCCCGAAAGGAGAATCCTCTCAAGAAGTTTCTGCCGATATTCATGTCGTTGAAACATCTACGGCAAAATCAAAATCCGGTGGTAAAAAGAAGGGGAGGAACAAAAACAAGAAAAATTCGAAAGAGAAAACAGATAAAGAAGAATCCAATGACGAGAAACGTAAACCTCGCTATCCTTGCTTCATTTGTGAACAAGATCACTTCACGAAAGAATGTCCATATCGAGAGGAAGTTACGAAACTCGTTAAAGGATCGCAACAACCTGCTGTCTTGAAGGATCCTTTTCCAATTCAAGATAGTAAGATGATTGGTTCTTCCTCGACTACTTTAGAAGAGCCTATTATGATGATGTCTCATGTAAGGGTTGTGACGCGATCGCAAGATTACGGTTCTAAGAATCTCGTTGATGGAAAAGAAGGAGAGTCTTCTAATGCGAATGCATCAAATACAACTCCTCCTGTTTCCGGTCCGCTACAGATCGAGAAACAAAATCCAGACTTGATAATCAAACCGCCTACTAAAGGTGTTCTTCGTAAATCAGCTTTCAATCCACATGCGAGAGCTGCTCAGAATTACAACATTGTTGAAGACTTAGCCGTTTCTCCTTCAGCAATGTCGGCTTTGGAAGTGCTGCAATCGTGTCCAGCACAACGTAAATTATTATTGTCTGCTATAGGAGCTGTCGATGTTCAGGATTCTAACCTTATAATCTTCGATTTAGAAAATAGTACACCACGTCTTCCTCACCAAATGGCTTTCCAGATTCCAGTGTTAGTCAAAAACAGACCTATTTTTCGGACTGTGATTGATGAGGGAGCTTCAACGTGTATTATGTCGCTTCAGTGTGGGAAATCTCTTGGTTCTCCTACACTTAACCAATCTCCGACGATTCTAAAAGCTTTTGATGGTCGAGGTTTTCAACCTTATGGTATTTTGCAGGATTTACCCATAGGGGTTGAAGGTAAAATCGTTAATCTAGATGTGGAAGTGGTTGATGCCCCTCTAGATTACAACCTTCTTCTGGGTCGTAGTTTGTCTTATGCTATGACTGTTGTTGTCTCTTCGGTCTTTCGACTCATAAAATTTCCATATCAAGGAAAGATCGTGACAATAGATCAGTTAACTTATTTTTCGTCCGACCCAGCCTCTACAGAAACAATCCAGCATGTTGGTAAAACGGCTATCCCTTATAAGGATGTTGGAGTAGGTTTGATTAAAGATTCTGGTTTACTAGGAACTTTTTCCTTTCCTCCTCCTAACGTATCGCCTTCTACTGCAACTATTCATATGATTTCGTCAGACACAGTTATGTTTGATGATCCTTGGATCGTACCTTCCGAATCCGAGATAGATTCATTTGATGGCGTGATGCCCTTGAGTCCATTTGAAATTGCGTACCAGGCTGTACAGTCTTTTTCCAACCCTTCTTCAACCAAAATTGATCCAATGAATGGGATCCAAGAGGAATCACTTTCTATATCTAGTTCAGTTACAACGACATTTCCTGAACTTGTTCATACAGATGAGAAAATTCGTGAGTTTTTGTCTGTTGATGATTTACCATGGGAAGATCTACATCACCGATCTTCATTTTTACCTGAATTAGATCATTTTGAAAATGATTTCGCTTCAATTTTTACTGCCGAATATGCCAAGGAACCTCAGAATCCATTGCAAAATCCTGATTCTGAGTTAAATTTGGAAAATATATCTAGAACGGTTCCAATTGACATTTCAGTAAAACCAGGAATAATTGAAAACATTCATATAGGTGCTTGTTGTTCAGACGAAGAAATTCAGACTTATAAAGCCCTATTTCAATAATTCCGTGACGTGTTTGCCTGGTCTTACGAAGAAATGCCAGGAATTGATCCATCGATCGTAGTACATGAAATTAAGACTTACCCGGATGCTAAACCTGTTCCTCAACGATTACGTCAAATACATCCTAGAAAAGCTGCTGCTATAAAATCTGAAGTTGAAAAATTACTTCGAGCAGGATTCATTTATCCAATTCCTTTAACGGATTGGGTATCGAATATTGTTCCTGTGACTAAAAAACAAGGAACAATAAGAGTATGTATCGATTATAGGGATATTAATCGAGCGTGTCCAAAAGACAATTATCCAACTCCCTATATCGATCAGATAATCGATGATTGTGCTGGTAGTGAACTATTCTCCTTCATGGATGGTTTTTCCGGCTACAATCAAATAAACATACTCCCTGCAGATCAACCCAAAACAGCTTTCATTTGTCCGTGGGGAACGTTTGCCTATTGTAAACTACCTTTTGGACTAAAGAACGCTGGAGAAACTTTTCAACGGGCTATGTCTTATGCATTTCATGACATTAAGCACATTGTTCAGCCATATCTCGATGATTTACCGGCTCATTCATTACGTCGGGCCGATCATCCCACTCATTTACGAGCAATTTTTATGAGATGTAGGCATTATCGGATAAGGCTGAATCCGCATAAATGTGTTTTCTGCGTAGAATCGGGTCGATTACTGGGATTTGTTGTCTCAAAAGCAGGCATTCGCGTCGATCCTTCGAAGGTCGAAGCTATCATTAAATTGCCTCCTCCTTCGACATTACGCCAACTCCAAAGTTTGCAGGGGAAAGCAAACTTTTTACGTAGGTTTATTCCGAACTATGCCGAGCTCGCAAAGGGTTTTACCCGGTTGTTGAAACAGGACGTTCCGTTCTTTTGGGACGAGATCGCTGATCGATCTTTTGATGCACTTAAACATGCGTTAACCCATGCGCCGTTATTGCATCCTCCCAACTACAACCAAGATTACATTTTGTATCTCGCTGCTTCTCATTCCACCATTGGGATGGTACTAGTTCAGGAAGATGAATCTCATAATGAACATGTGATTTATTATATTAGTCGAAATTTGAATCCGACTGAAATCAAATACACACATGTGGAGAAATTGGCCTTGGCAGCTGTTCAAGCTGTCCAACGTTTTAGACATTACATCTTGTTACGTAAAACCATGGTAATTTCTGATTGCAACCCTATGATGTATATTTTGACCAGACAATTGCTAGGGGGAAAATATTCCAAATGGATAGTTATCCTGCAGGAATTTGACTTGGAATTTGAGAAATCCAAGGCAAAGAAATCTTTGGTATTTGCGGAACTGATGTGTGATTTCCCCTCTACTGATACTGAAACAGTGGCAGAAGAGTCCATTGTGGACGAATCTTTGTTTCTTATCAGTACACTTGATCCATGGTATGGGGATATTATAGTGTATCTCCAAACCCAATCTTTTCGGCCCGAAATTTCACGAACTCAGCGACGGAAAATACGTTTCCAATCCCAACAATATAATATCATTGGTGATACTCTTTATCGACGAGGAGCGGATTCTATTTTCCGACGTTGTTTAACTCATGAAGAAGCTGAGAAGGTCTTAAATGACTGTCATTCTGGAGCATGTGGCGGTCATATGTCTGGGTATGCCACTGCCCAAAAGATATTGCGTGCAGGTTATTTCTGGCCAACATTATTTAAAGATTGCATTTATGCGGTTCGGAAATGCCACAACTGCCAAATTTTTGATAGAAAAATGCGCGCGCCACCCGCTCCTCTTCACCCTATAATTGCTGTTGGTCCATTTGCAAAATGGGGTATCGATTTTATCACATGTAACCCTCACTCGGCCGGGGGGCATGCCTATATTATTCTCGCAGTAGATTATTTTACGAAATGGGCCGAGGCGATGCCTACATATTCAGCTGACGACAAGACTACTGCAACATTCGTATTTAATCACATAATTTCTAGGTTCGATGTTCCTCAAGCTATTATTACGGATCATGGAAGTCATTTTCGGAACATCATGATGACTGAACTAACAGAACAACTTGGCCTACGCCACGATAGTTCCACTCCGTACTATCCACAAGCAAATGGTCTGGTTGAAGCCATTAATAAAGTTTTAGTCACCATGATTAAATGAATCATTGGTATTCACAAGACTAATTGGCATTCCATGTTATTTTCAGCGCTTTGGGCATATCGAACCTCAGTCAAAACATCAACGGGTTTCACTCCTTTTCAACTGGTCTACGGTTTAGAAGCTGTGCTGCCGATTGAATGCGAAATACCGTCACTAAAGTTAGCCGTAGAATTACTTCCAGCTACGTCTGAAGAGGAGAAACGTTTCTTATACTTGGCCCAATTAGATGAGAATCGACGAAATGCTGCAATAGAAAACGAGGCTCATGTTAAAAGGATAAAAGCTCAGTATGATAGAAATGTGACCCCTCGAAATTTTTCAGAAGGAGACCTAGTTTTACTTTATGATCAAGCTAACGACAAGCTAGGGGCTGGGAAATTCGTGCCTATGTGGCATGGTCCTTACATTGTGAAACGAAAGTTAGCAAAAGGGGCCTATGAGTTGATAGATTTTGACGGTGTCCCTTTGGATAAACCCAGAAATGGGCTTTATCTAAAGCGATATTATGCTTAAACGAGGTGTGGAGATTTTTGTTAGTTTAGATTTCTTTACTGTTGGTATGTTTTAGATTAGAAAAGTGTGCCTAGTTTAGAAGTGTGTTTTTGTCACTATGACTGCTTATCTGAGTTTTACTCTTGATATTGCAGATGTCGACGTCTTTTCAAACCTACATTGGTTTTGCTGATGGTGCTTGTCATAGTACACGAAACATTTCTTCCGAAGCTTGGGTTATCTATTCACCCTCTGATGAGTTAGTATCCATGCATGGGGTAAGCCTTGGTCAAACAACAAATAACATTGCCGAGTATAGTGCAGTGATTGAGTTATTATCTGAGTCCATATCATTTGGAATTCGGAGTTTGATTGTAAGGTTGGATTCTGAACTTTTTGTATTACAGCTTAACAGGGTTTATACCATTAGAAATCCGGTGTTATTACGGTTATTTTTGAGAGTTCGTCTCTTGGAACGTGAGTTTGATTACATTTAATATCAGCATATTCCAAGACATTTAAATACATTAGCAGATTCAATTGCTTCTAGTATGATAAATAGACATTTGCAGTAATTAAAAGCAGTAAAACAAACAACATTCACATATGTACACAGATAGCCGTCAAAATAGTGATATATATATCATAGGAGTGTGTTCAAAAAATATACATCGTCTTCGATCATAGGTTGGAAACACCTTATGATCGGCAAAAATGATAATACAAAAGTACAAAAATGAGTCTACACGATCATCCCATCACTGATGATGATCTCGATAAGAAACAACTGCCCGGGCCACCCTGCATAGGAACCTCCTGAAAGGTCCTGGGACTCCAATCACATATCTTTGTAGCCTGAGAGGAATGTCATCTATACTGGTCTCTGGTATATCTAGAGTCAAGCGCTCTAGATGATGCTCCAAATCAGTCAAAATCTCTACTGATTGGCCTGCTGGGGCTGGTCCGGGCGCAACTGGTTGTCTCCTCTCGAAAGGTTGGAGATGAGCTGGTCGATGTGGACCCACGTCTGTATTCAAAAAAAATTTGGTTATTAGTTTTCTAAGACGATAAAAAATTAAAAAAAATTAGAACTTAGCAAACGTTGAAAAATGTTTTTACCTGAATTATCCCACTGTTCCCCTGCAGGGAGAGACATCTCTCCGTCACCACGGAAATCTATCCCAGCATACGGAAAATCCTCTATCATGAAAACTTGGCGATCTAGCCAATGAAAATATGAAGCAGGGAATCGTACAATCTCAGTGCCCTCAATAGCATGACGGGCCATCAGCGCGGACCAGCGAACCATTCTCGGTTCTCGAGGTCGACCGGCATCAACTGAAATACTCTGTGGAGCTAATTGAGGGATTCTCTCCAGAGCAAAAGAAACGACAATGGAACCATATCCAAAGTTTTTTAGTTTCCCGGTTTTTGCTCTGGTAAGTTGGCCTTTTATATTGGCCAACACAGCTTCACACCAGTTGAAGATGGTGCCGCGAAAACAGTCCACTGCAACACGCATTTGGGAACCAGTAGCTACATGAAGCGCGGCGCTCCCACATAGTTTGGTAACAGTGAATGCTATAACTTTCAGTTCAGGACGGATGATATGTTTTATGTCAATCCGTTTGTCCCGAGGATCTGCCTGATCATTGCAAAATTCAAGTTGAAGACTAGCGACAGTCTGGCCACCTGGCCTAGTCCCAAACAAAGATACATGTTCGCCCCTCTTGGACAAACCAGTCAAAAAGTATATATCCTCCAGCTCAATTTCGAGCCGGTGGCCACCAATGAAGAAACACCGGTCCTCCACATGCCATCTGTCTACCAACCATGTTAAGAGTTCCACTTGTGCCCTCATGCCAGAGATGGCCCAGAATTTGTATAAGCAGCATGCTTTTAATGCCCTTTGTGTGGGAAAATGGAGCAGGACGGCTTCATCCACTTCCTCATGCTCTCTTTCTCGCCAAATAAGCATCTTGTTAATCCTGCAACACAAAATAAGGCAAGTTAGAATGATTTCATTTGAAAAATTTTGGCAGAAAAATGAGAAAACCGTGCTTAAAAATGGACCGCGCGGGTACCGCACCCGCTCTTTGTAAACAGAGCGTAGCTCCGCACGCGGGCTGTGTGCCGGGTGCGGTACCCACGATTTTTTCCCGTTAGGAAAAAATCGGGGTCCGCAGGTAACCTGTGTCCCACCTGCGGACCCCGCGGGCGCATTTTTGAACCATTTTTTGCCCTAAAAAATCAAACTAAAGCCTAAAAATGAATTTCAAACAGATGAAAAACAAGATAAGGAGGTCGTGGATTACCTGGGGCTGACGATTTTCGATTCCAATGGTTGAATTTTCCAGAATCTTCACGGGAAATTTTTTATCCAAAATCTTTTTACTTTTCACTCTGGAACTGAATGGTAAAAATGAAATTGAAAAAGTCCTTTTTATAATTTTTTTCGAATGAATGAATTTTTAATTTATTTATTTTTCACTTTAAAAGGGTATCTTTGAAAGCATTTTTACTTATCTTAAATAGGTATGTGTAATGTTTTGAGTTTTTGTGCAGAAACAAGATTTTTCAGGTGAAATGATCGTTTTTCAACAAAGAGCATACTTTTATCACTTTTTCGGACTCTTTCAAAAATTTTACGAAAAAGCGAAACCTTGGAGTCCTCTTTTAAGCCCTTTTCAGACTCTCTAAATATGAAAAGATTGCCGAGTACTTGGCTATTCGAACTCGTTAAAGTAAATGAACAGTCGTCCCTTCAGTATAAGTTTACCCCTTTTACGGACTGAAATGGACTGTTTACGAAAAAGGTATACGTTGACTAAATACGGTCAATAGAGTTCTCTCCCGCATTATTTTATCCTTTTTCGGGCTCGAGAGACTAAATTTACGAAAAAGAACACCAATGGAGTTTTCTTAAGTTTTTCTTCTGACTCCTTAAAACTGAAAAACACCGAGTTTCTCCTATACTGGACTCGTTAAAATTTAACAGTAAAGGACCTGTTTAATTTTCAACAGGAACGAACCACTCCTTCTTAGGGTTCGAATCTTAAACTAAGTTGGACTCATTCGAAGGATGAGCTTATAAACAAGCAAATGTTATCCTCCTCAAGCTTGTCAAAAATAAAGAGGTACTTGCCAGAAATGGTGGGGGAAAAGAGAGAAAAATGGGCATGTTTGTTGTATTTTAGAATTATCCGAAAACTCAGTCGACCACTCTTGGACACGACACTTATATTCACCTGGGTTGGGAAATCCTTTGCCTAACAGTTAATCAAACCACATTGAAAAGTTTTCAGCCGGTTTCTGGGTATTAGCTTTGGGTCAATTGTCACCAAGCCATCTGCAGTGTCGTTATGTGTCCAAGAGAACAGTTTAAATAAAACCATTCATCTGCAAAATATCTGTCATCCATCATTGACCATCCCTGAGTCAGTCCTTGCCAACATATTTTCAAAACTTGATCTATGATTTCATGTTGTGGGCTTGCCTACGACAGATCGCTTTCTATCGACATCAGCACATTATCTAGGAAGTTGATCCAGAAATCGTCAGTACCTTGAAATCTGCATGCCTCAATGGCAGGTTTCTCGCTTTCGACGACAGGTTACATCAATGACCTTCGATCGAATGACTCCGTGACATGTTCGACTTCAACTCATTCATTCACATTTCATGGACTGTACTGAGTACTTTGAGAGCCATTGACATTACTGGTGGTTTCTCTCACACTTGTTAACAGTTCACATCATTGACTGGTAATCAAGTGGTTTCTACCATGTTCGACTTCGACACATTCATTCGCATGGATAGAATCGTACTGGTTCGAGATGCGGAAATCAAGACCCTGGATCTAGTTTCCACCATCCAGGCTGCGAGGAATTTTGTTGTCATCTATACAGTAGACTATTCATAAACAGATGGCTGCGTCCATACTGTGTCTACATATATCTGTAATATGATGTATTCAAAATCATTCCTGTATCAGAACGATTTCAGTTAGTTTATAGTTAGTTTTTATCTGAGTATGGGAATGCCTACCTCAGTGATGACATATACATGTATATATTTTGCATTGAATGTTTTTACAAGTTCCGACTGGGGTGTCCACAGGATGATCTTTGAAATGATAAAGTACTGCACTCTTCATATATGACAGACTACAGCTTCATCTATTCCAGACTTTGCACTTTAGGGGGCAATTTGTTACACTAAAATCTGTCATCCTGACATTTTACCATGAGTATGAGCTCATTATTACTCATACTTCCTCCTTTTGCAAGTCCAACATACCAGCTCCTCATTTCAAGCTTCAAAATCAGAGAAAAGTCCCTAAAATCTCCTAAGAATTGGTATCGCACTTTCTCTATACATTCCCTGCGGTCCCGCACCTAAATCTCAGCCTGCCTGCGGAACCATAACACACTTTCTTTGTGTAATGGGTGCGGACCTCTGTAAAATATAAAAAGGCGAGAAAGTAAAGATAAAAAAGAGCTGATGTAATTTCAAATATTCCAGATAAATTTGGGAATGGAGCACGAGGCTTGAGAAGGTTCTACATTCCCCAATTTGGATGAAGTTAACGCCATGTAAAAGGGAGTTTGTCCCTTTGGTGAGATTCTCATCCCTTCTATTTTGGGAATTGGAAGAAAACCCTTCCTCTTTTTTCACTATAAAGAGCACTGGGAAGCCACAAGGTTGAATTTGAAAGAGATTTAGTTGAACACGTTGAGATCTCTACTAAAATAACTAAGACTTTCTGTGAGGTTTCATCACTTTTCTAGAGGGTTGAACTCACTTTATGAGGGTTTCTGTCACTTTGTCTTAGGTTGCCCATCAGAGTGTGTTTGTCAACCAAGAGATTCTGTTTTCCTGATCCCTGGAGGGATCTCACATGTCATCATATGGCTGTGTTGTAGAAGGTTTTCACACTTGAAGTTAATACAATATAATTATTTTCTAGTTGAACTATTCTATTCATGGTTTATTTCATAAATTCCTTGATCATTATGATAAGTATGATTTATAAAAATGTCTATACAGGTGCTGCTTAATCTTTTTGCTTGTTTTTGACTGCAGGTTCACGAGGAACGTTCTTTCAGTGCACGGGAAGGACTTCAACGAAATCAAGCAAGCGTTGGACATAAGGTAGGCCTTACACCTATGTAGTGTTTTATGAATCGTATATGCTTAGAGAGAGATTAGTATAATTGGTTGTTTGTTGCTAGTTACCTTTTGTACTAGAGAGATCGGTCTTGTCCGCAAGACGGATTAATCTACAATAACAGTCTCCTCTTGAAAAGGTAAGGTCCTAAATTATTAACCCTCATATGTGTTCATTTATTTTCATTTTAACTTGGTGTTCCCTTTTGTTGCCTAACACTCCTTGACACGCGTTCACATACCCTAACACCTGGCACATCTCGTCATGCCTTAACACATGGCATGTCTTGGAATGCCTGGCATGCATTGGCATGCCTTTGGCACTATCTGTAACATGTTAGCACACTATGGCACTTCTTTAAATGCCATAGCATTCCCTAGCATGCCTTGTCACTCCCCCCTTGGCATGCCTGACACTCGCTGACACTTCCCAACACACCCTCTTATTCATTCATTTCCATTCATTTTCAGTCGATGATTTATGTTTGATGGGGTGCATGTCTAGAAAGAGTTCCTTTAAGAGAATTAAAAAATAAATGGGCCAACAATGCTTATTTCATCTCTACATTAATGTGCAATATATTGCATGTAAAGGAGTATCTCAACCACATCTTCGATCCTATTGTGCATTTCATTGCACAATGACAAGATAATTATAGTTAAGTACAATATCACTAAGAAAAGAAAAGTGCATTATCAAGCAAAGGGAATTAAAGGGAAGAAATTTTCACAAACGTATAGTGAGAAAATTGGCTTTACTTGGTGAATGTGCTCAATGAAAAGATGAAGCATTGTGCTGAGTGAAGATTAAGGCAAAGACCTACACTTAGCATCGAGCATAAGAACTAGCGAAGAGTGTAGGGACAAGCAAAGCAACAAGTAAAGGACTTCACACTCTACAAAGGAAATGGCCTGTTGACTATATGTCCAGTTGCTTGATGTCTCTATGTTGGACCTTAAATAATACATATGAAGTGTTCAGTTGGAGTTCCCTAAGCTTAGTTTATGAATCTCGAAAAAAGGAATAACCTAACCACCGTGTAGAGGAGAATGGATTGCCATGCAAGGGGAAAAATAAACACCTTATATTTGATAATACTCTCACATAAGGAAATAGAAGTTAGACATTCAATCCATTCATTCATCACATGTTAGAATAAATTATTCCACTCACACTTCAAAATAAAATAATAAGCCTATAGCTACACATATCAGCCACAATAGTGAAAAAGTATTAAGAAAGAAAATTATAGATAAAAGATGAATTAAACCATCACTAATCACATCATAACATAATGACATGTTAAATGTCCACACCATTAATTTTTCTTCATTTCTAACAACATTAAAAACCATATTAAGATGACATTGCATTTTTTAAGGAAGTCACTTGTATTTCTCCATTTCTAACAACATTACAAACCATAGTAAAATGACACTGCATCTTTTTAAGACGTCACTTGTATTTATTTTTATTTCTGACAACACTAGAAACCATAATAGGATCACATTAATTTGTAAGTCCATAAATAAACACCAAAAATTCCCATGTAACTAAAAAATATGTACAGCAACAACTTTATTCACGGTGCAATTCCAAATTTCTACACAACTTTATTTACAGTGCAATTCCAAATTCCTACAAACCAATTCCAAGGAGAGTTGAAATTTGAATGAGTTCATTTTCACTTCTAAGTTAAGCTACTCACAAATTTAATTTTGAATAGAGACCATCTAACCATCTACTATCTCTTTCTACCATTTGTTGTACATTAGTAATCGCTCTACGAAATTTCAATCAAGGTTGTTTAGTCAATCATTTATTCAAATTTGTTTAATCAATATCAGGAAGGAATTAGGAGGGAAAACACAGATCCGCAAAACCAGGT
This sequence comes from Pinus albicaulis, assembly GCA_034641835.2. NCBI lineage: Eukaryota > Viridiplantae > Streptophyta > Pinopsida > Pinales > Pinaceae > Pinus > Pinus albicaulis. The sequence goes on along the minus strand of CM076575.1, from coordinate 57,388,245 downwards.
ATCGAGAACATCATATCTGATCATTGTGCAGATGAGCATCATGGAAATTCTCTGATCATTAATCATATGAGCATAATCATCATTCTCACTTGGGTGGACGCCATCTACAAGAATAATGAATCGGCGGGATGGCTTTGAGAAGAAATGAAACTAGTTGGTCGAAGAACTGAGAGCTGATCGAACCCATGAGGCGAGAACCTGATGCGTTCATGACCAGTCATAGGCAACTATTCGCTAGGATATTCCATGTTAATGTTGATGCTTTAGTCATAGCTATTGGCATGATTTTGGCACAACTAGGGGAACGTTACATAGACAGACAGATTCAAAAAACCTTATCATTTTCATTTTTCCTCTCCCTTTGGTTCATCCATTACAGTGATAAAGATTGATTTGGTTCCAGCCAGGCAGCCAGTATGAAAAGTGCGACATTGCCAAACAGAGGGAGAATCGGATCTCTGACAAAGACGCCTTCATAAGACTTTATACCATTTTCGATTCACTGACGCTGCTAAGTAGGTTAGTAAACCCTACATTTCTCCTAGCTCGATCTTTAAAATGCCCAGGAAAAATGCTAAATTCTTTGGCTTTTTGGTATCAGAAAGTCGATGATGTCGTGAAGTAGAAGAAAAAGGCAGTGGTCACGAGCCTGAATGATGAAATTCGGCACACTTAAGGCCAGATTGCATGAAGAGATTACCAAGTTGCAGAAATTGGCTCAGAAAAAGGTCAGGATTAGCTATCCTTAGTTTTATCCAAGTGCTTTTCAGGGCTTTCTCATGGTTTCATAGATTTCCTTTTCAATTACTTGATTTTTTTGATATTCAGCGGCCTTTTCATTGTTGAATTCCATAGTTCCAGGCTGCTAAGTTTCGAGGCATTTTGGCACTTTGGATAAATGTGGCATTCCTTTATTTTAATTCCATTTTTTGTATGACCAGTGTTTTGCCAATCGGCAAGAGTCTTACAATATAGGAAAAATTATTAGATCAAATGTGATAGAAATTAGTTGAAAATTTCCCCACAGTTTCTAACACCTGTTTAGAATGAATCATCAGAGCACAGATTAGGTATAACATTAGTAGAAATCTCCATAAACAATAAACACCACCACCCAAAGAGAATTTTCAGGGTGATGACTTATTATCTGGTTCGGTTTTATAAGTCAGTCTAATACCCCAAAGCTTAAATGAAAGTCACGCCAAGGTTTTGGTAGCCATAGGCAATGATCCTAAATTATCACACCGATATTGAAAAAATTCCCCACGGAATCTCACTTCCAAACACTCTAGCTGTCTGGAAAATTCACCATAAAGCAAAATCAGAAAACAACACCTGAATGAACTAACATGTTGCTTCTAGTGAAAGTTTGATCTTCAACCATCTTATCTGAAGTGACACCCTGATAAGAACCATCTAGTTCATCAGATGAATCACTACTATCTATTTCTTCGGATGAGTCAGATAATGATTGCTCTGACTCATCTCCAAAGCTACTCATTGGCTTTTGATTCACCTGGGTATCTATGAATTCAGAACCATCTTGAACGGAAGGAATAACTGAGAAACTAATTGATTGTCTTTGAGATTGAGATCCAAAATTGGGATAGTCAGAGAAGAAGGCAGAACAGAAATCTGCTACAGGCAGCTCACGTAGTAATCCTGGTATGCAGTGTAAGGTTCCATAAAAGAATGCATTGTTTAGGAGAATATTTTGTATGGTACACCCTTTACCCTCGTTTGTTTTTTTTTTCCTTAACGTGATTAACTTCTTTTTTTGTTCCTGTTGTGAAACTTAGATTGTAACCCAAAATTAGTGGGGTTGTTAGAGTGAAATTTAAAGTTCCTAATTGGGCACTTGAGGTGCTGTGAAACTCACAAAGGAGCAGTATGTGTAAAATAAGTTCTTTTCGTATTAAATTATTCTGAATTGTTTTTTCCAGCAACTGCAGTAATTAGATATAGGTATTAGAGATTTTATTTTTGCAGTTATGGAAAGAGGTCATTGTCTGGGCATATGCATGCTAGATAATAAACATAACAATAACAAATTTGCAGGAAATCAAAACGAGAGAAAACCAAACAAATAGCATTAACTTCATTTTGAAAATCACGATATATAAGTTCTTTGTGATCTAGATAGATCATTAAACTTTCATTTTTACAAAGATTCATCACCAGATTCTCCAAATCCATATTTGTACACCGATGCAATATTCTTTCCTCAACAGTACACTTCATTATCAACTGATATACAACACTGGTTTGTCTTGGCCTATACTTTGAGATCATGATTGAGCTCATAAAATAAAAAAATGACTGCAATATAGATCATCTATAATAACTGTATCATATATAATAAATTGAAAATTGATTCCATCCCCTCCCACTCCACTGCCTCAGTTGAAATAATAAAAATAAAAATTTCATTATCTGGGATACTGAAGCTCTTAATTGAATGTTGATTTTCTAATGTTGAAGTTCTCCCATCCATTCGACAATATACAAAATATAATAAGTTCAAGAAGTCTTCTAGTATATCAAGCATCCATGTACACCTTGTTTCAATTGTGGAAGAACCTTCTAATACCTGAAGCTTTCTAGACGCTCCAACTAGCATCTCAAATACATTTCTTATGAAATAAGTCACCTTTTCTTGTCCTGGGAAAATATATGATGATTTACAATCTCGAAGGAGGATAATTTCTGGAGTTATATATTTAAGTATTAGTTGTAACAGGATCCAGTAGGACTCATAAATCAGGGATTGTTGAATAGCCGTCTCTTAAAATAAATCATGGCACCTTGTGAAACAACTACATGAAGCCTTCCATATAATGCTCAAATAACAGAAGAAAGTAATGATTTCAATTGCCATGAAATTTGTAGAGGAGGAGAATAAATGGAAACAAAATAATATTGTAATTTGTGATCATGTTCCTCCCATGTTCAAGCATAAATGAGAGTTTTTCAATACCTAAAATAGATGTGAGGCAGCGTAGAACTGCTTTCTACAGGTGCACGAGGTCTCCATTTTTATTGAAGTATCAATAAAAAGCGTATTTGCAGTTCCATAGTCTCCCAGACCTTCCTAGCCTCTATTCGAATCCCTGTAACATCCATGGAATTCATTGCCTTTTCAGATGAGTCTTGTCATGGCATAATCCTCAATTGAATAAGAAAGAATCCCACCTAAAAGAAACATAGTTCCTCCCAAAATGTGTTCTAGGACCAAATCACGCACTCCTCTAGGGTTCTCTGACCACAAAACCACCTTGAATACAGACAAAAAAACCCACAAAAATATGCAATTCTGAGGCAACAACTTGTCATGTTCCCTTGCTGTCCGCTCCATCCAATTTTCTTGACAATGAAATTCCTTTTTTCAAACCAGTGACCCAACTTTTGGCCTCTGTTAGGCAAGCCTGTTTCCCTAAAAATGTCTTTTTTTTGGCTCCACTGATTTTCTATAACCAAACACTGTAGAAAAACTTGAGTTAATTTATAAATGCACCAAAAATCTTCAACGAAGTCCGAATGTTGGCCCAAGACTTGCCTGATGGATTCATATTTTACAACATAAGGCTTTAGCCAAGACTTGTCCAACCCTTGGAGCTTGTCATGATTATCTATTTCCAGCCACCTTAAGGATTGTTAAGGTGGCTGGAAAACCTTAGCTCAAGGTCCTAAATGTTGACTTACTGAGTTATGCCAATGTGCACGAAATTTTTTTTTAAATGTGTATCCTTTCTGTTTTATGGAGGTGGTTTGATATTATTGACAGTTGCAAGTTTTTCATGCCTTCTTTTATGGTTGTCTCCAAAACAATTGAAGATTTGGAATGTGTGTTCATGTATGTGCAATTTGATGGCATTATTCTTTCCATTTTTGCGAGTGAAACACCATTTGTTCTGATGAAGGGACCATGGATCTTTGTATTGTATATAACTGGCACAACAAGCAAACAAATGTGGTCCCTTTTCTCTTTAACAAAGCCCTTTATTGGTTGGGACACACTTGCTAGGTCTCAAACTGGGTTATTGTTGTAATAAGCTCCCTACTTACCACTAGACTGCCTGAAGGACTTGATGGCTTTTTTCCTTAATCTGAATACATCTTTTGATACATTCATGAAGTGCCTGCAAAAGTTATTCTGTTCCCAAAGTGAAATACTAGTGTCAATTATTTACCATACTAGATATGATGTGGAGATAGTCTGAGCTACTGTTCCGTACAGCATCGACCATTTTCCATTGCAATAAAGTAAACGGGACTGGTAGCACAATTGGTGTCTTTGTATGAAGCCCTTCTGAAAGAGCAGCCTTTTCTTGGAAGACTTGTTTGATATGTCAGTGGTGTTACTATGTAGTTTTGATTGTTTACTCTTGTGTAATTTGAAATAATTATATCTAGTTTGTTGGGCCTTCATTTTTTTTGGTAAGTTGGTAAGTAACGAGTGCTTGCGTTGATACAAAGATTGGTGCAGATCTCTTAGGTGGAATTTATTATGCATTAAACTATTTTATTAATTTTGGTTTGGTGCAGACATTCTTTTATAGCTTATGCTCTGAAAATCTTGAATATTACAAAAATACAAATTCTTCCAAAATCTTGACATAAATTAAAAGCCCATAAAAACATGGATTCTCCGTTAACTGGAATGAGGAACTGGGTTCTATCCAGCCAAGAAGCACTTTATTTGGATTATAACCCACAAATTCATTTGAATGGTACCATCAGCTGAACTGGTGAATTCATAGTACATGTCAACAATGTAGTAGGCCTTGGCAGTTGCAGCCTATCCTAATGAAAGAGGATGCATACATTTTTCCTATGTTTCTGTATAATTTCAAAATACTACCCTTACTACCAAAATTTTTGGGAAACCATAAAGGTGCCAAGGTGAAGGAATATTTTCTGGGGAACCTTGCATAGCATTACCACTAATCATTGCCTCTTCTAGAAGGCAAAGCTCATATATACAATTGATAATTTTTCAGTGCAGTATCTAATCTATATTCTAAACTAAGGGAGATAAATTTATGTTACAAGTGTGCTTCAGTTCTCTCAGACTATCTATTTTTTCCTTCCTTGCGGTTCCTTGAAGAATATTTCTAAGATATAGATGGAAATCATCTCAACCCCTCAAGAGTCAAGACTATGTTTCTTTTCATCGACATTTTTTGTTGGAAATTCTCCAATTGTCTGGAAATTTTTCTGCCTACATACTTCTTTGGCCAGATAATTAATAGAGAGCTGACTGTCAACACCACTAAAAGAATGAATTTTCATTAGCCTTTGGTTTGGTGCTATATTTATATTAATTTTCCTAACAGGAGGAGGGGTAGGAGAAGAATGCATTGCAATTTTACTTGGACCTGGAAAATCAGAACTGACTGCTAATTCCTTCGGTGATAATCTGTGACTGGGACTGCTATAAAGCCTTGTTCCCCGAACATCGGATCCAATTTGTTTCATGGCTACAAACTCCTTATCCCTAACAGTTGTGCAATGTCTGCCTGAGTCATCTTCCCGGTGCTCTTGCTGCCCATTCACATTCAATTTCTGATCCTGAAAATTTATTCCAGGACTGGATTTATTCTTATGTAAAGATGTTACCAAAGGTGTTCTATTTTTCAATTCATTTTCAATTTCTAAGAGGGAATGCTCATGTTTTCTTTGAAGTTCCATTAATTCCTTCTGATGTTTGACTGCTAACAATCACAACTCTTTGTTGGTGGAATATTCATCTTCATCAGATAAAATATTGACTGATGATGGTGATTGAGGATGGAGCATAGGTTTGTGGACTAAGCTAAGACTTTCAGAATCAGTAATAGGACTGAACCCTTCAGACAATCCATGGCTACAACTTTCTTCAAATTTACCTACATATCCTGTATTTTCTGGAGGTTTTGCAGGTTTTCTTGGAACTATGTCCTCTTTGTTACCAATACCTGAGGATATTAGACAAGATTGGGGATCTTCAAAATTGCTAATCCCTGAACCATATGATATTAAAGATCTAGGTGAAACTGGATCCTCTCCATTCACCCAATCATTATGAATAACATCTGATGATCCACTTGAAATCGTAGGAGTCTCCTCTTCTACATATGAATAAAAATCTGTTGCATTAACCTATAGTTTGACTTCTTCAAAGCGGCCATGCATGGCTGCACATTCAACTCAAGTATTAGGAACTATTTCTGATTTGTTGTCAACATGGTAATGAGACCTCAGGTATTCCAACAGGGAACTCTGAGAAGAGATACTAGAGACATGATATTTATGAGTCCACCAACAAGTTTCACTTGTTTTGTTGGAGAATGATTATGGTCATAGAAGGAATGGTGATCATCTATTGCTACCCCTCCCTTCCAATCAGGTACCAAAGCCATTATTTCTTCATCAATCATTTCTACAATCTTTGTAACATCCTGATCAGCAAGGTCAAGCTCCGCAACCATTTCGTTGGCCACACTCATGGCTATATCTCCTTCCACATCAAATGGGAAATATATATTACGAATGTGCCCTGCAAGATGTATCAAACTTGTGACATTAACACGGGTGAAAAAATAGACTAGGGACTAGTTGATAGAAATAGCAATAGCAAATAGTCTTACAATTTACTTTGTTAGCAACATTAGGCTTCAAATCCTGCCAGCAGGTTCATGTTTTTCCAGTGAAATATAAGATTCATTACCTTCTCGCCTTTGACAGTGAAATCCATGTTGTGAGACATGCTGTCCTCTATAATGTATGAGGGAAAAGGTACAACCTTCTGTTGTTTCTTGTTCTCATAGTGGACAAAAATCCCATTCTTGTTGTAAGGATGAAAAAAATACATGCTTTGAAGTAATTTATGTCCACCATTTTGAAAGGATTCAATGTTAGGTTCTCTCGATAATGGGCCAAGTTACCCTACATCATCTCTGCAGAAATATAATCTGGAAAAGGAATATTCTAAACCATGCTCATCAGTCTGTAGAAATGGGTCCATTAATAGATCTCTTGTAGGAAGCATTCTGGAAACAGTGACCAAGCATTTCTCAACAAATTGTCTCACTTCAGGATCCTTCAGTTTGTACAGAGCTGCTGGCTTTTTCCCCTGAGAATCAATTTGAGAACTGGAATTCAATTCCAAAATTCTTGTATAAAAAATAGCTAAGTAGGGTAGTCCCCAAGTCAGAACTCCAAGTGATAAGGAATGCTTGCTTTTTCCAAACTGGCAAAGAGTTCAAGTCTCACCGGGATCCAACAAATATATGTATTGAAATAGATTTCAATGACGAAATAACTTACAGATGATACTTTCTTGTAGATCTGAGCTGGGTTGGAGCATTCGCTGTAAGGATACTCAAGGGTGAGCATTTCCAATAAGCACATCCCAAATGCATAGATATCAACTAATTATTTGTATTCCTCACCGTACAGTTCAAGGGCCATGAATTCCGGAGTTCCTGCATAAAACCTTTCAGAGGTTAGAAATCCCCAAGAAGAATTGAAATATGTCTAGAATGGAAGGAAGAGATTACATGTATTTAGTTTTATCGATAACGTTGTGAACTGAATGAGATTTACACAGAATTGCAGCCAGACCAAGGTCTCAAATCTTAACTTCCCCCTGATTCCCGTTGAGAAATATGTTTTCACACTTTAAATCTCTATGTATTATGGGAGGATCATGGTTGTACAGGTATAGAAGCCCTCGCAAAATCTGATGAGCCCAATTCTTCACAGCTCTTAAGTCTACACGTCTGTGTTTTTGTCTATATCTGGAACCCCAGAAGAAGAACAAGAAATCTGCCATTGGATATCTATACATCCAGCCAACAAATTCATTGAAGTTCACATAACTGCCAGTCTACTAATGAAGGGCTAGTGAAAATTACTGCCTAAGAGTACCAGATGTGAACATCTCTGTAATAAAGTTGATGTTCCTTATCTTGGTATCGATCCATGATGAAAATAATTTGATGATATTCTTGTGCCTCGGAATTTTCAGGAGATGGACCTCTGAATAAAGCCTCTCCAGATCCTCAGGCGACTGCAGAATATCATTCACTTTTACTTGGTTCCAGGCCACTTCAATCCCCTCTATTTCATCAAAGGCTCTGTATCTGCATATGCATCAAACAATCTATCATAATCAATATCAGAAGACCCAAATTTCATTACTCAAAGGTCTACACAGATCCAAAAACAAAATTTGGTTACAGAAGAATTTGTCGGTTGAAGCAAACAATCACTGATCACAAAGGTGTTTCTGGATGTAAAAATAAACAAATTGTGATTACAGAAGAGCTTTTGGGTGGATCCTAAAACAAATTTTGATTGCAGAAGAGTATGGGGGTGGAGGCATAAACAAATTTTGAACACATGCGAGCTTGTAGGTGGAAGTATGCACCGGTTATTAGTTACAGAAGAGATTGTGTGCAGAAGCATAAGAAAAATTTGAAAACAGAATGGCTTTTAGGTGGAAGCATAAACACATTTTGCTTACAGAAGCGCTCGTGGATGGATCCAAAAATAAATTTTTATTACAAAAGAACTTCTGGGTGGATCCATAAACAAGTTTTGATTAAAGAAGAGCTTGTGAGTGGAAGCATACACAAATTTTGTGTACACAAAGGTTTACACAGATGAAAAAAAAACAAATTTTCATTGCAGAAAAATTTGTTGGGGAAGCCTAAATAAATTTTGATTACAGAAGAGTTCGTAGGTTAAAATCATACAGTCTTAGATGCTCCCTTGCCAAGCACCTCATTGTACTGCAAAACAACATAATATTATATCCACCGGATCTGTAATCCTCTCACACAAATACTCTATATATATGCACACATAACACATAAATTGTTACGACATTCTGCCCAATATAAGGATCACTTGTATAAGTAAATAGTAGGTTGGCCCAAAAGTTTGTTTACCCAATCATAGCGACCACTGGGATCAACCTCCAGAAATTCTGATTCAGCCTCTTGTTGAAGCCTGTAATACAGCATGATGGCAGTCGGTGCTACTGCTAAGACTGTATTCCTAATGTATGAGAGTTGCAAAAGTTGTTTTATAAATAGGAATTAAATGATCAGATCTGGGGCCATCCTTGGTGGTTTTCATACTCTGAAGACGACCCACCTACACATTAAATCAATCCCCACAAACATCCAGCCATCCAGTCATCTGGGGTCCAATTGGGATTTTTGGAATCTAGATATTCTCAAAAATCATGTGAGGGGCATTCCGTACTAGTAAAAAGAGGCCAACTTACTGCAATTAAAGTGGTCCCCCATCGTCATCACCATTTTCCACTGGTGCTCATTGGTTGGTTTGTTTTTTGTGCAATCAAACAACAAACTCCCAACTCATTCAATGAATGTGATGCAAAAATGACAAAGACTATTACTGTTCTATCATATCATGTGGATGGAGATGAATATTGAGACATGCCATTACCTATGCCTTTGCCTTAGCCATAGCCTTCACAATTATTGGTGCATGCTATAAAAAGAAACAAGAATTTAATATTAAATCAATAACACCATCTTCTTAGCATCAAGGAGGGTCTTCTAGTGCTCAAATGTTGGACTTATCCTTGAGATTTTCAAAGCATCCTCAATTATTCATGTAGTAGTAGGTATTGCTCCATCCTTCTTCTTGTTATTTGGTGCTTTGTGCTTGGGTTTGCCTCACCATCACGGTTAATGTGACTCCCAAAAGTATAACACCTAACATCATCTCTTACGTCCCATACCACGTGGCTTGCCAGACTTTGTTCTCACATGTTGTCTTCACCAACCCAGCTCATGTTCACCTTTCCTCCTTCCTGTTTAAAAATGACTATAATTCCTCCTCCCTCCCTTTAAAATGTTGTGTAGGCATGAGTTTAGGACAAAGAGAACACCCCATGTTCATGGACCTTGAGTGGCAAAGCTACCTCAAGGTAAAGTAGTTTTCACTTAATTGTTACTTGAAGGTTATGAAGGATAGTATGCAACAGGGTCAAGGTTATTGTAACACTATCATTTCTCTATCATATCTCTTTCCTTGATACAGAGGCAAACATGATTATTCTGATTAGAGAATATTATAGAACTCTATCTTGAAGGTACAGTACCCCTTCATAAATTACAGCTCCAGATTTTTTTTTGTCAAAAGACATGCATCCACAACAAAATCTCTCCTTCAACTCTGCAACAAAGAAATTTCTCAGACTGCTAGAAAGTGCCTTAGGACTGTGTTGATTATAATGGCTGATATTACTTCAACAAGATATAGAGGTCATCCAGATAGATCAGCTCAATCCAAATTAGGATCTCAGTTATTACAATATTGAGGATTATAATAAATTCTTTTAGAAACATTATGTAAACTTACATTTGATGCTTCAAATATGATTCTATCCATGAGATGTATGCCTTAATCTTTACTGTATGAACGTGAGACCTTTTCAGAAAAAGAACTATAGGTTATCATGAACTAGGTGAGTCATGATTTCAGGTCATGCTTCAATTAAGGCTTTAAATAAAATACTTAGTAAAATCCTCAACTAAGTTTGCCTCAGATCTGGTTACAGATACGAATCTTTAACTTCACAAAATGAGTGTGATAAGCTGCCCGTAAGACTGATCTTTTACATAAATCTATCTTCATGACAATATTGTTGTCCTTCTGAAAGGAGGATGAAGAGAATTTAAGCAATGGGAATTGGATTTACCTTGTTCTGCCTTACACACCTCTTGTGTAACATCTGAGCCCTAATACAAGGTCGAAGACATGCCAGCATAAATCTGCTGAGATTATTTTGGATCAGCCTAGCAGAATGCGACCAAACATCATGTGATAGAGATGTGCATAGCGAAGATTAATCTCACTGCAACAGTTGATAGGAAATCTATGGCTCATATATAATTTCAGAAATGTCTTTCACATGAACCTTCAACAGAAATTTTGAGCAAGATACCATCTCCCAAAACAAATTCAACTCAAAGGAATTTTAAAAATTTTGACCTTAAATTAAGTGAAATAATGTACCAGAACTTCCTGGCTGTAGACATGCACTTGAGGCTATAGATATAATTCATCTGATGCCTATAATTTTGACAGAGAGCTCGATCATTGATCTTTAGTGATCCTCTATTCTTGCTAGGATCTGCAACTTATACTTTTGCAATACGAATCTGCAAGAGTGCCTTGCAAGAAGGTCATAGAGAATTGTCATCGAACATCTAGTGATTTCTCTTTGTCTTTCCTTGGCTTGTCCTGAACCTGGAACTGATACCATGTTAATTTAATTAACATGTTCTTTGCTTAGGACGATTACTTCAATGTTCCATATAAGCCCATATTCCATTCCATTAAATTTGAATTAGCAATCACGTAGACCGTTATCACATTGATAGTAACTGATGAAAGAACATAAACCTTAGATGTAGAAGACAAGCCAGGACAAGAGAACACCAGAGCTTGGATAATGTCAGGGAAAAACCCCAATATGGGAAATTTTTTTGATCAATGCTTCTTATTATTATATCACATGTTCAATAGAGAGAGAGAGAGAGAGTACAATAGTATAAGTCAAAATTGACTTGTTGAATCACTGTTCAAAATAGCGTTGAGAAGTATGCAATAATGACTGATGTAGCTTGCTTCCTGGTAAGGGTTTCGAATAGCCCCCGGTGCCTTTGTAGCATTTCCACTATGCTGCATGGTAGAAATAATGTCAAGAACCTTTTGTAGAACTTCTTTAGTGCCAACTAGGAACAAAAGAAACAAACAATATTTATAATGACCTGCTAATGGTTATAACAACATTTTTGAATTCTATTCTCGACTCTTTGAGTCTACAGGCTAATAGTTATAACCAAATCAAATTATGATTTTATCCTTCCCATTTCGTTGTTACTGTTTCAAGATGATATTTGGGGGGTATTTAATGTTCGCGGGCTTTTGTGCGGGTCAAGCGGCCGATAGCTCCCTGTGCCTGCAAGGTGAGTCGAGGGCAAAGCCTTTTTCTTTTTTTCTGTCATGAATTTTCCACTAATTCCCCATAGTATCAGTGAATCAATCCCCACTCCACAATAAATACATTAATGCAATCAAATCACTTAATTTCCCCTCCTTATCTTGATGGAAGACATTAAATTTCTCATTTTCTCTTTCTTAAGCCCTTGCTTATTCTCTTCAAAATGAGTGTAAAAGTCCCAAAAATCAGATTTTGTAAGTGGTTCTTCCTTGATTGGTTTGGTATGGAATCGACCAATTCAGATTGGCTCCATGTTGAAGTGGCTGGATTTAATATTGCACTGACTGTTGTGGTATAGAGCTGGTCCTTGAATGAGTTTGATACCCAGTTTGGTGCTATATTTTCTTGTTATAAGCGTTATGCAATATACATTTAGCATCATCTAAGTTGCAAGATATCAGGAAATAGGTATGCATTTCTAAAATGGAAGTCCACTGGAAATATGATCCCCCAACATTTTGGAAATGGGAAACAAGATACATACACACATACATATACAATGTGATATTTTATAAATAACACATTATATGAAAATTGGAAAGAAAGCATAATGAATAAATGAACAAGCATATATAAATTCCAATCATAAATGTCAAGCAATTTTCCACCATCCCTTATGTTTGGATCCTCATCTTTAGTATCATCCTTTGCCTCCACTGCAATCCTCAAGGGATATCAGTCAACACCTCCCAATTTTAATGAAACTATCTAATCTAGGCTTTAAAATGTGGTAAAAAAAGCTTAACATGCTTTATCAATGGTTTTTGCTTGAGTGAAGGGTAAATTTTTGCTAAGGCCCCAACAGAGGAGTCCAAGAATTAATATCACTAACATCAAGGTACACAAAGGGCTTGGTGCTCTTGATTAAATGCCAATCCCTTACCCTTAAACGCGATAGAATCTAATGAGAATGTTGCAATCCTACCAATCTTGAAATCGTGAAAACTGTTGATTTTAAATGGGATAGGAAATTATACTTTCTCCAAGGCTTGGTGCTCTTGATTAAATTCCAATCCCATACCCTTATACACGATAGAATCTAATGAAAATGTTGCAATCCTACCAATCCCAAAATCTTGAATTTTTTTGAATTTTAAATGAGATAGGAAATTATACTTCTCCAGGGCTTGGTTCTCTTGATTAAATGCCAATCCCATACCCTAATACACGATAGTATCTAATGAAAATGTTGCAATAGTACCAATGATGAAATCTTGAGAACTATTGAATTTTAAATGGGATAAGAAATTCTACTTTCTCCAGACGAAATCCGATGAGGTTGGAATCACTCTTAGACATCCTGAAACAATTAATCGTAATGTTTTAACATTTCCTTTTTTTTCCTTTAAAAAGAAAGATAAAGGAAATGCTAAAACATTACCATTTTTTGGAACACCTAATCCTCCATGGATAGGTGTGGAATGTGAAAAGTCACAATGGAGTCCAAGTGACCTTGGAATGTGAAACCAAGAGTCACACCATTGTACTATAAATGTACATCATGTATAATGGAAAAATAATAGAGCTACACGCTTATCCTTCATTGAATTGAGTTTCTTGTTGTGTGTGTGTTTATCTTCTCCCCACACCATGTGTGTGTTTAACATGGTGTTTAACATGGTATCAAAGCCGCCGTTTAACATCCATTATGAGCGTTAGTTTTTGGTTCTTGTTGAGCGTTGAAGGCCACCCGTAGCACGATTTTCTCTTTTCGTTGAATCGAGTCACTCCCTTTATTTGTTTGGCAAGTAACACTATAGGAACAAGATTCCTATGGAAATGTGCATTGAATCTTTCATCTTTTGCCGAAATTCGTGGTATATTTGTGTTGGCGAATACATTCTCGCATTTGAACGTTTGTTTTTTGAAAGCTGAAAATCATGAATGTTGTTATGTTGACTATTGAAGATTGTATGCTTCTTTTTAAAATCCGTGCATTGTATTCCATATGTAAACTATTCTCTACGTGTTGGTTGTTTATATTGTGCAAAGAATGTTGCGTTAATGGTATGTTGGAGGATGGTATATTGGCTCATATATAAGAAGACTATGCACTGAAATTCTTTGAAGACCATGCGTTGCATGACTATGCATACATTTGTTTTTTGCGTCAAATTTTTTGTGTTAAAGCCATTATACATCGTTGAATGGTGCGAATTCACTTCATTTGCATTGAACCCCCAAAACCTGTCCTGTCGCTGTCTACACAGTTGGTCCTCCTACTTGCTCGCACAGTTGGCCAAGAATCAAAGCCTGTTAAAATTCTGAGGGGGCTACTGTTTATTGCTTCTCAGCTTGAAAATATGTGCCTCGCTACTCTCCACCTGTGGCTCTAAGAGCAAGAGAAGGCATCCTAAGAGACCGGGGAAGGTGAGTTGATGGGAGGTAAGGTGGGCTAGCGTTAGAGAGGTGGGTGAAGCAGAAGGTGAAGCCAAAGCTCAAGCCTTCCTCGCTCGCGGAAAAGGTGGCATGAGTATGGCTGCCTCTCTTCATTAAAGAATTCATATATCAGTTCAACATTTGGTGCCTCCACGCAGGAAAAACGAGTTGTAAAAAAAAATGAGAAAAGTTGCAAAGGGGAAGGGGACTATGAATAGAGTTCTTCTATGCTAAAGTTCTTATTGACATATCAATATTCAGTTTTTGGATGTGCAGTTGCTCATTTGTTGCGTGCGTACTGCTGTGAGGGTGATTGGATGTTGTGTGCGTACTACTATGAGGGTGCTGGTAGGCTGTGACCTATTGTTACACCTGAACATCCAATCAAAAGTTTATGCAGGCAGCTTGGCAGGCTTGATAAGTGCCACGGAGTAGTACTCGGGCTTTGAGTACTTCTTAAAGGGTGCACCCACCTTGAATTCTACCGATCTCCGATGGAATGTTACCATTAGTCTTACACATTCCTTGAGGTCTGTTTCAGAGTAGCGTGAATGAATTTGAAGTACATTATTCCAACGGGGCTCCTTTTCCAAAGTCCATTGAGCAGCATATGTTCTTTTTACAGAGAATAATCTAATATTTTTAAAGGTTAAAAATATTATAACTAGAGCGCTTCCCTTCTTACAGTGACATTGTATTGTACTACTTTTTAGTTGATAGTAGTATAAACTTGAGTTGTTGAGAAAAATGGTTGAAATTGATGATGAATTAGAGTTACCGAACACTCTTATACATTCCACTATTGATAAGATCAGTAAAAGTGCCTTTTTTGACATTAAAAAATGCCTGCAAAATGCACAAGAAAAGATTGAGTTTTTGCAGTTGGAATCTCGGCTTTATCAAGATGAACTTTAGCAAAAGAGTCACCATTCTGAACTTGTTTTTGTTCAAAATATTGAAAAGGACTCCCATCAGCGGCAAGTCAATAAAGATGTAGTTGATTCCCATTCAGTTCCTTGTACAAGAGCAGATTTACATGCAGATGCAGCAACTCAGCCTGCATTTCCTGCCCATCATCAGACCTTGGGAAGAGCTTGTCCACAAGCAGCACAGAACTGGTCTTGGATATGAAAAGGATGTGACCTTTCATATTCCAGACTACACCAAGCCCATCAAATTTCAGAGTGTCGGATTCTTGTATGACAGTTCACCTGCAGCAGTTTCAGATCCTGCTCCACTTCCACAACAACAACAAATTGTAAAATTCCAACACTGTGATCAAGTTGGCCATATGAAAGATCATTGTTTTGATCTTCATCCATGTAAGCACTATGGTCGGCACACTCATTCTTCAGACAGATGCTTCAGAAACAAGCCTCCTGCAAGAGCAAAGATTCATCTTGGATGGATCGCTTCTTGGCAATGGGCATTAGTAGCTGTTTAAGACACATGTCAGAACTTGTTCTCGAATATTGAGCAAACTTGCATTTGAGTTTTCGCCATCATCTCACCTTGTCCCTGACAAGGGGGAAAATGGTGGTCATCTACAAGCTTCGACGTCAGATCAAGTGAGCCTAAGCCACAATCTCTCATTCCATGTTTAGAGTTGTAGCCACATGTTATAGCATCATTTCTCACCTTCATATGATTCATGATTGCTTTTATGGCTTTGGGCACCCATTCCTACAGAATTGGACAAATTCACTAAAAAACAGTGTAAAAATCCCCATACGCGATTATGCCCAGACTTTTCCGCGTGTATACGCGAGTCCACATGCACTTTTCCACGTATTCCATTAAAATCATGAAAAAATATATAAAAATTCCCTATTTTTGGGCTGGGTTGATGGTTACTTAGGTAGTTCAACCACCCCAGCACGTGGCCAACTGTTTCCAACTGTTGAAACTACTTTGAGGGAGTATAAAAGCACCTCATGTGTATGGCCTAAGGGAGAGAGAGAATTTATTGATATTATACTCTGTTGGTATTCCCTATCCAAGTCTGAATTCCCGTGCCTCCTGCACTTCCCAGTTCATTACAGGAAACCTTTGTTTCCTGGAGATGCTCATCTCTTTATATGTCATCTCGTATGCACCAGTTTGGAAGGAATCTTAGCGAGGCAAGGGTGGGACGGATCCGGATGACGGTCTGCTCGAAGATCATGGAAGGATTCAGGTGATCTCTCCACTCGTTATTTCTGTACATGCTATTTATAATACAGAAGTACCATCTTGTTCCCGAAATATACGTGTTAGTGTCTGCTTGCATACATGAGAATATTGTTATTTAAGCATTCATTATGGTTTATCTAATGTTTCATATGGATTTCACTAACATTTAGAGTAGATATATGATGTACAACCAGTTCTTCGTGCTTGTTTCTTCTTGTCTTTCAGGTTAAGAAGGAAGAAGGGTTGTTGGGGGTTTGGACCCCACGGGATCTGCTTCAACCGTAGGACCTACGGGTAACTTCCTCGATCTACTCTATTTAGTTTTTCATGAACATGTATGGTTGTGTGAGTCCTTCTTAAGTAGCATGCCCCTGCTCTGTGGAGGTTTAAACCCAACAAACCTCTATGGTGATTTTCCCCGAAACAAACCTGGCGACTCCGCTGGGGATCGCATTCTTGTGATTCCCCTGTTGGGTGGTTTCAGCTATTTGATAGGTTTCCAACAATTTTAACTTTCATTTGCAGTCCATTTTACTCTTTCTCAGTCAGATTGAAGTCCTAGTTTCTTATCCAGGCTTGATCCTTTTTTTTTTTCACTATTTGCCTTTATATACGCACTTTTTTCTGCACAGAGTCGTGTATACATGCAAGTTTGTCTAAAGGGACTCGCGTATACGCGTGTTTCCTTTAGCACAGTCGCGTATGCACGCTTGTTGCTAAACTGTGAAGTAGCGTATACCTAGGCAGATTTTGAAATTTTGGATTCTTTGGCTTTTTAGTCCTTTCTGTCTGTGGAGACCTGTTCCTGCAGTGTCTTTGTACCCTCTGGATTGTGAAGAAAGTGGTCTTTGGTATTTTCTCTCTTTCGTTTGATTGAAAACTAGTCTTTTTGGCAAAGTGTTGTTTCTTGTGCTGGCATTTCTGGTTTGAGTACCAAGATCTCTTTCTGGGGATTCTTGGCTGTTCTGCTTCATCAGAACAGAGAGCTCCTGCTCATTTACTCTTTCCTATCTTTGTGTTTTGCTTTGCACTACGATTTTTGCCTATTTCTTGGTTGGTTTTCTTGAGTTCAGTTGGCTAGGTCTTGTTGCAACTTTTGAAGAGTCTTTCTTGGTTCTTTGGAGTTTTTGTTTGCGGCAAGGTTGCACTATTCTTCTAGGCTGAGTGGCTGAGTTTTCTTGTCTTCTTTTGCTCATATTGGTCTTGCTACTAGTTAGCCTTATAAGATTTGGAGCATTTTGAACTTTTTGCTTGAAATTCAGTGTTGTTTGGCTTGGAATTTTATAGTTTCACTTGGTCTTTTCGAACTCCTTTATAAAACTCAAAAGCTCAAAAAACATTTGCTTTGTTGTTTGCTTTTGTTTTTGCATTTTTGTTTTCGTTTCTTTGTGTCTTTTGAAGCTTTGTTGAGGTTTCTTGCCTTTAGATTTTGGCTTGATTTTGGAAAGGAGTTGTCATTGATTTCTTCCTCTTGTTGTTAAGCGTTTTTGGTGTCTTCATATTAAGAGTTCTTGATTTTGGGAACTAGCTTTCTGGACAACCAAAAAAGAGATAAAACTGAAGGACTTTTGGGAAATTTCACTCTGCTTTAGGAGATTTTGCATCTTAGGATTTGCATGCTTGTAGTGATTTGCATCAGGCGCACTTAAGCATTTAGTCATTTTCATATTTTTTGTGAGTGTGAGTTTGCTATCTGAAAAGAAAAAATACAATTTTTAATCTCGTAGAACCCGTGTAGAAGTTGCTTTTCATCGAAAGACAATAACTGCATTTGCATGTAGTTTGGTTTTTATTAATTTCTTTCTACGTCAAAACATCATAAGTTTCATTTCCGCATCCTTGTGACTTAACATAACAACCCATTAAAATAAGCGATATAATTTAAAATCAACTAGCAAGTTTTCTAAGTGTCATACACCAACTAGCTAGGTTGTAGGGCCTTGGATTAGGTGAGTGGAGAGTTAAATCTCCAAGGCCACTCAAACAAAACATAGA
This sequence comes from Pinus albicaulis, assembly GCA_034641835.2. NCBI lineage: Eukaryota > Viridiplantae > Streptophyta > Pinopsida > Pinales > Pinaceae > Pinus > Pinus albicaulis. The sequence continues at coordinate 57,369,668 of CM076575.1, read as the reverse complement.
AGTTTATTAATTGAGGGAAATCCAACTCCGTTAGGTGGACCGGGAAAGCTCTCCTCCAGAGAGTCAAGCGCGAGGGGAAGTGAAGGCTGAGAAGAGGGATACCCCCTCTCTAATTAGCTGAATCTGACCTCAAGACCGTTCCGCCCGGCTTCTGACATGGATTGGTGCCCATAGTTTCCACTCCTAGGTTCCACACAGGTGACTGCGGGGGGGAATACCCGTGGTACCTGAGGCAGACGTCGCATCACTTTCAGCAGTACTTCTGGGGGGTGCCCTTGCGAAGCTTGGGTGCTTGAGCCGGCAAAGGCTGTCGTTTGGAGGTTGGCGTAACTGTTTTTGATACCTTCGCTAGTTGTTCTGGGCCGTAATTATCCCAGACTACTTTCGGGAGGTCCTATATTTCGCTTTCCTGTATTTTGGTGTCCGGTCCTCATCACCCGGAGCGGAAATACTTGAAGGCTATTTTCTTGATTGTATCTCAGGGATTTTTCTTATAGTGAGTGCTCTTTTCTCCTAGCTTGCCTAGATTTTCACTTTTTGAGTCTAATTTAAAATCTATAAAAGTGGCTGATCAAGCGCCTCGTCGATCGAGGAGAATTCGGGGGTTATCTCCCGAGAGTCCAGAGCCTTCTTCGAGAAGGCGTAGGAGTGATTTAGCAGGTGGTTACCACCCTGTGGCGTTTGACGCAGTGGAGAGAGATCCTCCACAAAGGTCTGAAGGTTTCATAGCTGATTCTGGTGTCGGTTCCGAGAGGAGCGTTCCGCTCACCTCGCGAGTTTTATTTCCTCAGGAAGAAGATTTTCAAATTGAAGAAGTACCTGAACCTCCTATGTCAGGTCCATCTCCTCTTCCTCCTGATTATCCATTCGTTGTTCAATACATCAGACCTGAGTCAGAGAGACCAGAAGATCTTCCGTATCATTCATACCTTTCGATGGCCACGACTGGGAACGCGGCTTCTGCTGTGAGTGCTGCAGGCATTCAGACTCCTGCTTTTGTTGAAGGAGGAGGCACTATTGCTTTATCTTCGATTGCTTCTAGTGCTGCTGTGTTTGGCTCTGGTTTCACCCAAGCACATGCTTCTCATTCTGGTCCCTTCTGTTCAGGGATGCCCACTAGTGGGAATCCCTCTTTTTCCTTTTCCGCTACTTCAGCTGGATCTACACCCATGTCTTCCATGGCTAGTGGATCAGCTTCGTTTCAAGGGTTCCCCTTCGGAACTGGACACATTCCTAGTTCGAATCCTTCTTTAGGGTCCTTTCCGTTTACTTCTCAGACCCAGAGTTTCAACCCTTGGTCTGGGGGGCAAAGTTCGACTACTTTTACAGGGTGGAACCCTGTGTTCACTACAGCGGGGGCAGGGAATCAGTTTTACGTAGGTCATCAAGGGAATACTTCTTTCCCTTCGTCGAGTGCTTATCAGACCTTTTCTCCTCTTTCTAATGCCTGGAACCCCTATCAAGGGCTTTCCTCTTCATTTCATACTTTAGCGGGGGGAACTGGTCTGGGTTTTGGTAACTCTGCGTTGGGAGGAGGTTCTTCTCCTTTTCTACGAGTCCTTTTTGGCAACCTTGTGCCTCATCAAATCCAGGGTATTCTTTTCAGAATGTTGGGAATCCATCTCATCAAGGATGGAATCCTCAGGCTCCGCCTCGCTTACCTTTTCTGGCAACGTTAAACTTGCCAGATCTGTCGAAGTTGACTAATGATCCGATTCGTTATGGTCCGGGGTGGCCTCCGGTTCCCACCAAACTTCCTTCAGACATTCCAAAGTTTGAAGGTAAGAATGGAGAAGATCCGGCTGACCACATTACTACTTTCCATTTATGGTGTTCTTCGAACTCCCTGATCGATGATTCGATTAGGTTGAGATTATTTCAACGCACCCTAACTGGAAACGCTGCCAAATGGTATATTGAGCTAACTGGGGGTAGTTTTGCTACATTTGGAGAACCGGCTGTTACATTTCTGAACCATTTCCAGTTGCCTGTCCGATATGATGCTGGGACTGAACTCCTAGCTAATTTTAAACAAGACGATGCAACCCACATTTCTGATCACATTCAGGAATGGAGGAGAAGGAAGAGGCTGATTAAAGCTCATATTCCAGGTGAATTCCTTTTGGAATGGTTTCTCAAATCCCTGTAGTCAGATATTTCGAAAGATGTATCCCTCTCCGGGGTATTTTCTGAGGAGCAGGCCATTTTTAGGGCCCAGCAGCTAGAGTTGATATATTCTCAGTCTGGGGTCCTTCACAAGTATTTTCCCAATGCTCCTCGCTCCAAATTAGATTTGTCGAAAACTAAGCCCGGTCCTCATGGCGACGGACTGATTGGATCAATCAATAGTGGTGCAGCCAGCCTGCTTACTCAACTGCAGCAGTTGTCTTTGCAATCTGCTCCTTCTGGTCAGGCTGTGCCTGCTGAGTCATCACCTTTCCAGTCTTTGTCCATAAATGCTGTCCAAGCTTCTGATCCCAAAGGAAATAAACAATCCGATGGGAAGAAGGGACGAAATAACAAGAATAAGGGCAAGAATGGGAAGGGTAATGCAAATAAAACCAACGAGCATGTTGGTGAGGGTCCAAAGGAGAAAAGGAAAGTGAAGTTTCCATGCAAGCTATGTGCTGGAGACCATCTTACACACCTTTGCCCTAAAATTCAAGATGCGCAGCGCTTGTTAGCCCAGCAGGGTTCTTCTAGTTCCCAGGTTGTGTTAACAAACCCTTTTCCCCAAGGGCAAAAATTAGTTGTTGGCGCGAACCAAAATCCTGGGGCTTCCTCTGGGGGCACCCAGGAAGGGGAAATTCCATCGAACATTTTCATGATGAGTGCTCACGCGGATATCGCTACGAGATCCCGTGATTATGGTGGAGAAGAGTCTTCGAAAGCTAAGGAAGTTCCTGATGCTACTGAGCCGCTTCACATTACGAAGCCTACTGTTGAGTCTATGCCTCGGATGCCCAAAGCATCTTCTAAGTGATCAACGATTAATCCAAATGCTAGGGCTGCCCAGAACTACTCGATTGTGGAAGATCTGGCGCAGAGTCCTTGTGCTATGTCAGCTTTAGAGGTACTCCAGTCTTGTCCGGCTCAGCGCAGTGCTTTGCTCATTGCCATTGGGGCTATTGATCCGAAAAATTCTCTTCTGATTACTTTTGATATGACTAATTTTAAGAAGAGACTTCCTCATCACATGGCTTTTCATATTAAATCATCGTACCGGAAGTGTAACATCTTTCGGACGGTTGTTGATGAGGGTGCTTCCACATGCGTGATGTCTCTCGCATGCTGGAAGACACTTGGATCTCCCAAAGCTGTTCCATCTACCACTCTTCTGACTACATTCGATGGTCATTCTCACAGACCCCATGGTATTGTCCCAGCTTTGCCCATCTGTGTTGGGGGCAAAACTGTCAATATAGAAGTTGAGGTAGTGGATGCAAGCTTGGACTACAACCTTCTGTTGGGGAGGAATTGGATTTATGAGATGGATTCCATTGCATCCTCATTATTTCGAATTATATGTTTCCCCCACGAAGGGAGGATCGTTACAGTGGATCAACTGGACTGTCCTCCTATAGACCCGAATGCGTCTACTGACTCATCTGTTCCTAAGTTGGATAATTCTAAGGCGCCTGTTGAGAATTTAGGATTTGGAATGTATTCTTCCTTGATGGGTACTTTCGATATTCCTCCTCCTACGGTTCATATTAATGCAATTTCATCCTCCAAGGCTCCTCTTCGAAGAGAGTTCTTCAGAACTCATTATTTTTCGGACCCTTGGACCTTACCTTCCCCTACTGCCACATTGGCGGAAGGTCAAGTGGGTGGAATGGCATTTCCTATTTCTGTAGCTGAGATTGCCTATCAGTCTGTTGTTGACTCTGCAGAATCCATTCCAGCTCCTCTTTCACCGGAAGAGTTGGATGGAGATGTGGCTCTAGCTTGGACACTTAGTTCTTCTTCTGCCCAGGATTGCCTTGATACCACTCTTCCATCTGAAGAGGCCATCCTGGAAGCCATGACTGGTATAGATAGACCATGGGATGACTTGCATCATCGGTCTTACTTTTTACCTGACTTGAGCGAAGTTGAAACTAGTTTTCCAAGTCCTCAGTCTCCTGGTCCTGTTCACCCAGTCTTGAACCCTTTAGCACCAACACAGGTTTATGCTGAAGGGAACATGGTTGTGATTTCTCCTACTATCCCGGTGAACATTTCCAGGGATCCCAATATTATTGAGAATGTCTTCATTGGAGCTGAATGTTCCCGTGAAGAGATTCAAATTTACACCAAGCTCTTTAAAGAGTATAGGGATGTATTCGCTTGGTCTTATGAGGAAATGCCTGGTATAGACCCATCTATTGTCCAGCATGAGATCAAGACGTATGAAAACGCTAAGCCGGTGAGGCAAAAACTTCGTCCGGTCAATCCTAGGAAGGTAGCAGCTATCAAAGCTGAAGTTGAGAAGCTGCTTAAGGCGGGATTCATTTTCCCTGTTCCTTTGACTGAATGGGTTTCAAATCCCGTTCCCGTAGATAAAAAGCAAGGAACGATTCGAGTGTGCATTGATTTCAGAGACCTAAATAAAGCATGTCCTAAAGATAATTACCCCAGACCATTTATCAATCAGATCATTGATGAGTGTGCCAGTAATGAGATTTTCTCCTTCATGGACGGTTTCTCCGGATATAATCAAATTACTATCCGTCCTGAAGATCAACATAAGACTGCCTTTATTTGTCCCTGGGGTACTTTTGCATACAAGAAGATGCCTTTTGGTCTTAAAAATGCTGGGGCTACCTTTCAGTGGGCCATGTCATATGCCTTCCACGACATCAAAAAGATTATCGAGGCATACTTAGATGATTTAGCTGCTCATTCTCGAAAGAGGATGGATCATCCTGGTCACCTCCGGCAAATATTTGAAAGATGTTGTTTTTATAAAATTCGATTGAATCCGAACAAGTGCGTTTTCGCGGTTACATCCGGTCGGCTATTGGGATTCATTGTGTCTAGGGAAGGGATAAGGGTAGATCCCTTCAAGGTTGAGGCAATACTTCGGTTGCCTCCCCCGTCCTCAATTCGTCAGCTTCAAAGTCTACAAGGAAAGTCTAATTTTCTTTGGAGATTTATCGTAAATTATGCTGAAGTTACAAATGGATTCATGAGATTGTTGAAGAAGGGAGTTCCTTTTCTTTGGGACGACTTCGCTCAACGCTCGTTCGATGCTTTGAAAAAAGCATTGACCTCTGCTCCTTTATTGAGTCCTCCTGATTATAGCAGGGATTTCCTTTTGTATCTGGCAGCAACAGAATCTACCATTGGTATGGTTCTGGTTCAGGAGGATGATGCTCTTGCAGAGCATGTTATTTACTACCTTAGTCGAGGCTTGGTAGGACCTGAACTCCGGTACACTCCGATAGAAAAGTTAGCTTTAGCAGCAGTTCATGCTGTGCAGCGACTCTGGCATTACATTATTCTTTGCAAAACTTATGTTTTGGTAGTTGCCAATCCATTTCAGTTTGTCCTCAGTAGGCGAGTGATTGGGGGCAAATATAATAGATGGATTGTGATTTTACAGGAATTTGATCTTGAGTTTCTGTCTGCCAAGTCCAAGAAATCATTGGTTTTCGCGGAATTGATCTCTGATTTGCCCTGTGGGGAAGAGATGATCTATGATGAATCCTTTCCGGATGAACATTTGTTTCTTATCTCTTCACAGGATCCTTGGTACGGAGATATCATTGTGTATCTCCAGACTGCGAAGTTTCCCTCTACTTTTTCGAAAGATGAGCGTCATAAGTTGCGTCACTTGGCCAAGAATTATTTGATTATTGGTGATGCTTTATACCGTCGAGGGTTTGATTCAATCCTAAGACGCTGCTTAACTCTTAAAGAAGCCGAGGTCGTGCTGAATGATTCCCACAGTGGAGCTTGTGGGGGTCATTTATCTGGGCTTGCTACAACCCAAAAAATCTTGCGTGCTGGGTACTTTTGGCCCTCGATTTTCAAAGATTGTATCGAATCGGTCAAAAAGTGTCATCCGTGTCAAGTCTATACTCGAAAAATGCGCGCTCATCCAACTCCGCTTTTTCCAGTCATTACTGTCGGTCCCTTTACAAAGTGGGGAATTGATTATACTACTTGTAACCCGCCTTCGGCTAAAGTTCACAAGTATATTATTGTAGCAGTAGACTACTTTACGAAGTGGGTCAAGGCTATGCCTACTTTTGGGAACGATGGTGAGACTGCAGCTCTTTTCCTTTTCAACCAGGTTATCGCTCATTTTGGTATTCCTAGAGAGATTGTCACTGATCATGGCAGTCATTTTCAGAATAGTATGATGGCTGAGTTGGCTCTCAAATTGGGTTTCCGGTAGGAGCATTCATCTCCATATTATCCTCAAGCCAATGGGCAAGTGGAAGCCGTGAATAAATCCTTGAAGACCATTCTTCAAAGGACAATTGATAAACATAGATCCAACTGGAATATTATGCTATATCCTGCACTTTGGGCATACAGGACGTCAGTGAAAACTGCAACTGGCTTTACTCCGTTTCAGCTAGTGCACGGGGTGGAATCCATATTTCCTATTGAATGCGAGATTCCTTCTCTTAAGTTAGCTGTTGAACTTCTTCCTGACACTTCTAGTCTTGAAGAATGGCTCCTTCATCTGGAACATCTCGATGAGCAGCGTCGGGATGCCGCCACGATGAATGAAGCGCATAAAAATCGAGTTAAAGTTTAGTACGATAAGGCGGTCAAACCCAGGGTTTTTTCGGAAGGTGACCTTGTTTTGGTCTATGCCCAAGAAAAAGATGCCCTGGGGGCAGGAAAGTTTAAGTCTATGTGGTATGGCCCCTTTATCGTTAAAAAATTCCTTAAGAAAGGAGCATATACCTTGGTTGATTTTGAAGGGAACGAGTTGCCGGAGCCTAGAAATGGGCTCTATTTGAAGAAGTATTATGCCTAGGCTTCGGCCTGGCATGTTGCTTTTGTATATAGTAGTTTTGCTTTGTACATATCTGATTTTTCGATCTTTGATGGGTTGGTGATGTTTTTGATCTGCTTTGGCAGGTTGTGTCGGATGTCATGAGTCATTTTGGTTTCGCCGATGGTGCTAGTAGACACACCTGGAACTTAGCTTCCGCGGCTTGGGTGCTTCATTATCCATCCGGTCAGCTGTTAGTATCAAGAGGGGTCTGCATTGGTCCTGCTTCCAATAATATAGCAGAATACACTGCAGTTGTTTATCTACTCTCGGAGGCAATATCCTTGGGTGTTGATTCGTTGGTAGTTTTCTTGGACTCTCAGCTGGTGGTGTCGCAGTTGAACAATACTTATCGGGTTCGTGACCCATTTTTATTACGGTTGTTCTTGAGGGTACATTTGTTACAAAGATCATTTCAATTTTTAACTTTCATTCATATTCCTCGAGCTGACAATTGGTTAGCAGACTCATTAGCTAATCAAGCAATTGATTGGCATATTAATCATTCCATACAATAAAATTTAATCATCAAAAACATCATACATTTGATACATTTATCACATCACATCAAATATCACTGTATATATATCATCAGAGTGTTCAAAAACTTTACAAAAATTTGGATCCATAAGGTCATACAAAACTTGGGCTTATGCCCGATCATGTTCAGTCTCAAAAAAGAATATACAGTCATCTAATACATAATATCTGTCTACTCCTGAGGTCCCTGCCAAAAAGTTGTGTTCCTATAGAACGTGACCACGGTGGCAACTCGGCGGAATAGTCGTACCCAGTCTCGGGGCACTCCTACCACCCGTCTCTGGATGGCTTCTGGCAGGTCTTCCACGGCAGCCATAGGTATTTGGCGGGTTAACCCCTCCAAATTCCTCTGCACAGCCTGGAGGGTCCTATCTGAATCCACTGTATCTGCTTCGCCCCTGCGACGCTTGTGGCGCGGGAAACCCTCAGGTCGCACTGGTCCAATATCTGTATCATGATCATGTTTACATTGTCATTCATTATGAATCCAATCAAAAACATGTTTATTTTCATTTTTTCATACATATTTGAAAAAATCCAAAAAAATTATATAAGTCAAAAAATTTTGCAAACTTACCGACTGTGCCCCATGCTGTGCCTGGTGGAAGAACAAGATCTGGATCTCCACGAAAGTCCATCCCGGCATAGGGATAGTCGTCCACAGCGATGATTTTTTCTCCCCACCAAAGGAAGAACTCATCATCCCAAGTGGTCCGGGGAACTTCACTTCCCCCTAATCTCTTCATCATGTCTGCCCAACGGGCAATTCTTGGGTCTCTTGGGCTGCTGATGGTAGAGATAACTCTGGGTCTCAATGCTGGTATCTTCTCAAAGAAGAATGTCATCAAAATAGTACCGTATCCAAAGTGTTTGGTCTTTGCTTGGTGGATTGAGGTCAACTGTTGCTTCATGTTCAGTAATAGGGCTGTGCACCAATCATACACATGAGTCAAGCATTCCACTGCTATGCTCATTTGCGTCTTGGACGCCTGATGTAGGGAGGCAGATCCTACCACTCTGCCAATGGTGAAAAGGAGGATTTTCATGTGCAAATCCCTTAAATCTTTAATCGCAATCTGAGTTCCAACTTTCTTGGAACCCTCTACGCAATACACGTGGACATAATCTTCCACGGTTAGCCCTCCCAGGGGCTTCCCGTGCAAGTCTACTGGTTCACCCCTCCGGGAGAGTCCAGTGATAAAATATATGTCTTCCACTTCAATGCGTATTGGCATCTGATCTATAACGAAGCAATCTTGGTCTGGTTCCCAATAATTGACGAGCATTTCTAGCAACCGAACATTGCTTTTCATATTTGGCATTTTGAAAAATTTGAACAATCCGCAATTTCGAAGAATATTTTGCGATGCTCGATCTTGCATGACCTCTTGATCAATTGCGCTATGTTCACGCTCCCTCCATGAGATTGTCATCCTGTCAAATTTCAACAAATCATCCATTAGCCACGCATTTTTTGATTCGGACCTGTGCATACGTGACTTTTTCTATGCACAGTCGCATGTATACACGACTTTCCTATTACCAACCCGCGTATGCGCAAGTCCGAGTTTTTTAGCAAGGGTTTTAATGGTGAAAATCACTAAATTTTAATTTCCAAATGGACAAAATGATTTGCAAAGATGATTGAGGAGCCTACCTGACAAATTCGATGCGATTCGACGGTCGGTTGTTCCTGATTTGACGAAAGAATTTTTTTGCTCCAGAGCACTTTTTTCCAAATCAGCAATGCAATAATGAACCAAATATGAGGTAATTTGTCTATTTATGCCTAAAAAGTTGAAAATTTTCGTAAAAATTTGTTATGCTCATTTTTTCGATCTATCTTAAGCTGCATAACTCGAATGCTTGGAAGTGCCCAGTTTGGTATGTTTTCAGGTACATTTTGACGATTTTGAGATTTTTCCCGGTTTTTTATCCATGATTACCGACTCGTCACGGCAGGTATATGATCTTCACTGGCATATAGGTTAGGGAAATCACTTTCCGTTGCATCTTGCATTCTAGCCTCCATACTGATCACTTGCCTTAGGGTCGATCCCATCAGGTCATGAGTATTACACCCATTTCACTCGCAGATTATTTAATCATGACTTGATGGTAGAGCCTTCCTTTACATGGGCTTCCTAGTTAGTTCCTCGCTATCACTTGTTGCCCATGCTGCGTTTTATGTAGGCTCGGGAGTCCTCTTTAGTCCCGCCATGACTTATGTGTTGAAGCTTCATTCTTCTTCTTCCTCACTATCATTTTTTTGGCTATTACCCTAGAGGCTCCCTGGTGTCGTTGAGTTGTATTACTGCATTGCATATTGGCTACTTGTTTATCCTGGCCTTTAGCCGGCTTCATTTGGACTCAGTGTTTAAGCCAACTTTTGACCTTGACTATTTGTACATGTTAACTATTGCATGCACTTAGCTATCGCAACTTGACACCCCTTTTACCCATGGATGGAACGTTCCTTTGAGTATCGCTTACCAGTTTCTGCCACCTTGCATTGAGCATAGGATTGTTCCAATCCCAGGAACTAGTGCATCTGATTTTTTGATACTCGTTCTATCCATTGTACCATAGCATTCTTTTATTCTTTTTCAGGCTTATTATATGAAAAAGACAAAAAAATCAAATATAACAAAAAGAGCGGGAATGGGATGTATCTTCGTTGTTTTGATGGCAGTACAGAGTCAGTTTGTCGCCCTTGAACAAAGCACATATACTTATATATATTTCCTACATTTGGGATGGTTTTAGTTTTTTGACCTAGGTTCAACCTTTACCATGTTTCACTTGTCGGTCCTCCCCCGGTTGGTTATCTCTTCCAATCATATGGAGAGTTTTTTCTGCCTCCTGCATAACAGACTTATACAGTGTCACTTTTTACTGCCATGGTCATCACGAGTCGTGCTTTTGTTCAAGGGAAGTCTAACCAGAGTCGGCCATTCTGCGGTGTCTCTTGACTCATTATTTAGTCGGCCTTCCCGGTCTTGTCAGTATCTTGTTCTATCACATCAGATGTTTTGGTCTTCTGCTCGTGCTGGTTTGAGAAGGTCCCCATTGACTTCTTGCTGGCGGGTTTGTCTCTTATCGACTACGACACATTGCTCTGAGAGCAAACCTAGAGCCGTACCCTGGGCCTATTTCCATCATTGATAGGTGACCTTGTGCTCGGCATTTGATCATCATCATGGGTCTTTGACTGAGTGGTTTCCCCTGTGTTCGACGTCAGCACACATTATCACACTTGGGATTCGTGCAGTACCTTGATTTCCATTTGACCCTATCGGTGGATTTCTCGCCTCTGTGTCAGCTTTCATTATTGGTTGGTTTAGAGGGTTTCTTCCATGCGCTAGCTTCATCTTGTGCATGTCGGAAACGTACTTCGGTTTTGGTTCCGTCACTCTACTTCGTCCGATTCCTTCCAAATCTTGGCCTGCGGGTTACACTCGCGCTAGACTGATGTGGGATGCCTTAATGCCTTCCTTCCAATAGATCTTTTCCCATCGACTCCGACTCATTGCTCTGGGAATAAGGTCTAGAGTCTTTTTGTCAGTACCTTAGGGTTTGCAGTCATCAGTGGCAGACTCTTCGCTATCGACAGTGGGATTCATCATTGCCTCCTGATTGGTAGATTCTTTCAAGTGTTCGACTTCAACTCATTCATTCGCACTTGTTAGATTGTACTGGGGCACCTTGACGCTCATTTTCATTATTGGTGAGTTGTCTCGCGTTGGTTAACGGTATACATCATTGACCGGTAATCCAACGATTTCTCACATGGTCGACTTCAGCTCATTTATTCCCATTATGTAGAATTGTGCCATAGTGATCGGTGAAGACCTCGGGTTGCATCAGCATTTCTCGGTTCACTTTTGACAGTCCATTCAGTTTCTGCCAGTGATGTCGTCCACTCTTATATGTTGCAGTTCAGTACAGCAACATCCTATATGTTGGCTCCCGAGTTGCGTGATAGTATCGTTTGTTCCACCCTTTATGATTTGGTACTTGGAGATTCAGTTACTTATTTGATCAGACATCCACTTGCAGCATCTTTGATCAGCTTTCTATATGTGATACTTGGACATTGATTCAGACTTACACTTCCGGGCCATGCTCAGATGATTCATTATGTACTTTCAGTTCAGCTATACTTGTATACATGTTGGATCTATTCACTACTTTCTATATGATGTATTTTTGACTGAGCATGGGTATGCCCGCCTCAGCATGAGTTGACTCTCTGGTTTCTTTCATTGGTTTTTGGCAGGCTGAAATCTGGTGAAGTCCTCTCTTGTCCTTGCGAAGTTCTTTTTATGTGCATAATACATTTCGGCCATCATGTACCCCTTCTGACCTCATATATTAGGGGGCATCTGTTATAGCATCATTTCTCACCTTCATATGATTCATGATTGCTTTTATGGCTTTGGGCACCCTTTCCTACAGACTTGGACAAATTCACTAAAAAACAGTGTAAAAATCCCCATACACGATTATGCCCAGACTTTTCCGCGTGTATACGCGAGTCCACATGCACTTTTCCGCGTATTCCATTAAAATCATTTAAAAAATATATAAAAATTCCCTATTTTCGAGCTGGGTTGTTGGTTACTCTAGTAGTCCAACCACCCCAGCACGTGGCCAACTGTTTCCAACTGTTGAAACTACTTTGGGGGAGTATAAAAGCCCCTCATGTGCATGGCCTAAAGGAGAGAGAGAATTTATTGATATTATACTCTGTTGGTATTCCCTATCTAAGTCTGAATTCCCGTGCCTCCTGCACTTCCCAGTTCATTACAGGAAACCTTTGTTTCCTGGAGATGCTCATCTCTTTATATGTCATCTCGTATGCACCAGTTCGGAAGGAATATTAGCGAGGCAAGGGTGGGACGGATCCGGACGACGGTCTGCTCGAAGATCGTGGAAGGATTCAGGTGATCTCTCCACTCATTATTTTTGTACATGTTATTTATAATACAGAAGTACCATCTTGTTCCCAAAATATACGTGTTAGTGCCTGCTTACATATATGAGAATATTGTTATTTAAGCATTCATTATGGTTTATCTGATATTTTATATGGATTTCACTAACATTTAGAGTAGATATATGCTGTACAACCAGTTCTTCGTGCTTTTTTCTTCTTGTCTTTCAGGTTAAGAAGAAGGAGAAAGAAGGGTTGGCGGGGGTTTGGACCCCCCCGCGGGATGCTGCTTCAATAGTAGGACCTACGGGTAACTTCCTCGATCTACTCTATTTAGTTTTTCATGAACATGTATGGTTGTGTGAGTCCTTCTTAAGTAGCATGCCCCTGCTCTGTGGAGGTTTAAACCCAACAAACCTCTAGGGTGATTTTCCCCGAAACAAATACCAGTTGTACAGAACTGATAATAATTAGGGAAGTTAAGTTTTAAGTTAAGCTTTTGCTAAAATGTTGTATTGTTTTAAGATTTCACTCTGTTATAATACAAGGATCATGTTCATGCCAATGATTGCTTAAGTGCGTCTTTAACTAGATAGGATTTAAACTGAATTAGTTGCAGAGGGCCCCTACACTGGAGGAGGTTTTTCATTCATTGTTTTTAGTTTAATTTCCTTACTTTGTTTATATCAGTTTCGTTTTCTGAAGTAGATTAATGTTACGTTTCAGTTTTTTTTATCACTAGCATAATGTTAAATCATAATTGTGTAAGCCTTGTTCTTCTAAAAAATTTCGTGAAGACAGATCTTTCTATTTTCAAATTGAATCAAGTTTGAGGCAATAAGAATTTACAACTATTTAGTTTTCCTTATTATTTTGTCATTTACTTTCCTAGATTAGAATTACCAATTAATTATATCAATGGATGTTCTCAAAGGTCATTTCCAGAAGACGATTCAAAACTAAATGATTGAATGTCTAATTCATACGGTTGTTGAGTTTTCCTCTGCACATTTTACTTTCTTTCTAGGAACTTATAAACTAAGGTATAATTGATTTCTTACACAGCATCTCAAGAGGGTAATACTTCATATTGAATGTTGGAGTAAATCAAACATACATTAGTTGTTTTTAAGCTTTAACTTTGCATGCTTTTACCTCTGTTTTTAGATCCTCATTTAATTGTATCACTGATGTTCCTAAAGGGCATTCCAAGAATTTTATTCTATCATATTTCTAGACTGAATGATTGAATGTCTAATTCATGCAATTACTGAGTTTTCCTTTGCATAATTTACTTGTTTAGATCATTAGGTATAATTGGTTACTTAACATCATCTCAAGAAGGTGACATCTGATAATTGAATGCTGGAGTAACTAAATATACAGTAGTTGTTTCCTTTGCACACTTTAATTTCTTTTCTAGAACATTAGAAGTTAAAGGTGTAGTTAGTTGCTTACGCATCATCTCAAGAAGGTGACACTTCACATTCAATGCTGGAGTAACTAAATATACATTAGTTGTTATCTTTTTCTGCTTTCACTTAGAATAGAACTGCAATTTCAATCTCTGATATAAGATTCATCCATGGAATAGAACTAATAATAAGGTAGAAATCATTAAGGTAGATGCTCTATTTTTCAGATTAGATTTTAACTAGCCAACAATCTTTGATTTATTTTTATGTAAATTAGTTTAACTTAGGAACACTTATTTTTATTCCTTATTAAAATTTATTAGATTAACATTCTTAAACATAAAAAAAAAAAAAAAACACAAAATAATATAAAAATACATACAACGAAGTAGGAAAAAGGTTAACTAAGCACATACAGTGCACCACACTTCATCAGTTTACAAACCTCCGTTGATAATTTATGTAAGCAATTTAAGACATTAAATTGACTAAAATTTTAGCGTTGTTGCCAGGGAAGTGTAATTAGGTATCCTCATTTCTTACATCTAAAAAAAATGATATGCATAGAGAAAGAGACTCTAGGGGTAGATTCATAGCTAGAGGCAGGAGTTTAATTCCTACAACACCACTCACTCCACCAAGATTAAGAAGTGATACACCTCCATCTCAAACTCATATTTCATACTTCACTAGCCAGAGACTTCTTGAAGTTCTAAGGTCAGAAATCCAATTAGGAGGATCTCCTACTTCATCCACTGAGGCAGTCTTAGAGGAATAAGATCCTAAATCTCCCACAGAAGGAGTAACCCTTTTCACCTCTATAGGGCAACATATTTTAGCTGAAGAGTTAGAAATTCCTAGTGGAGAAGAGGAGGAAGAACCTTTCTTCAACATACCATTGATAGAAGAACCAGAAGAAGAGCAGTTAACCCTGCAAGTTGAATCTTATATTAGCTTTGAAGAATATATAATGTCAGGAAGAGGAGAAGGAGGAGAAGGAGAAGGAGAAGTCCTAAATGGAGGAGGTAGAGGAAATGCAGAAGGAGGTAGAAGAAATAGGGAAATTGGTAGTTCATGTTGATCATGTTAGCCCCTTAGTAATTTCTGACAATAAAACGAGGGGTCAAGTTGTCTTTAATCTTTCAAAGAATAGATTCCTCCTGAAGAGACATCATCCTTGAAGCCTTTCATGATTCCCTGCTCCTTAATCCCTTTCCCTCTGCTGTTTTGGAGCCAATGAGCCTCACTGACTACAGAAAGCTGTGCTCCAAAAGGCTTTTATTTGCCCCTGTACCTCTGCAGAATGTTTCATTTCACCCCTTTTTCCCTCTCTTATTAGTCCCCTTTCCATCCCAAAATTCCTCCCTTAGCTCCCCTAACTATCCCAAAATCCCCTTTAAATTCCACCCTTACCATTTGTTTGGCCAAATTCCCATTTTTCCCCTCTATCGTTGCCCTTCTTTGGCCTTGAAAATAATTAAAAATGGGCAAAAACCCTCTTTCCCACGTTATATTAAGGGCCTAGCCCCCTTGCTGCAAGCCCCTTAACCACTTCCCCCATACGCCCAAGCGCTAAGACCAAGCGCTTAAGTCTTAAGCGCCAATCGCAATCAGAGTGACAGATGGGCGCATTTCCCGTGTTACAACTGAAAAACTCCGATGTGATTATTTTAATTCTTGCGACGCGTTCTCCACCGTTGATCTACCATGTAGATCGGACGGCCCGTGCAAATTGCAGATCATCGCAATCGCAAAAAACTCCACGCCATCCCTTTGTGTTCCCCTCGATTGCGATCTCCGATCTAACCCGCACCGTCGATCTGTGTCTCCGATCCGATGGTGGAGAGCTAATCGTACCCCCTGCCCCAATCGCAATCGAAAAATTTACGTGAAGCCCCCCCAATCGGTCCATCGCAAATATTTGCGATGCGATTGATCGCATCGCATGTCCGACCCCTGATCCGCCCGATCGCAACTCCCCTCCGATCGTTGTCCCTTCTGATTGATCGCATCCACATCCCCTTGCTTGCGATTGCAATTACCCCCCTGCTCCCGTTCTCCGATTGCAATTTCCTTATGGGCCCTACCTTGTACGATCATTCTCATCGCATTTTCATTGCATTTCATCTATGTCCTTTGCATTTCCACCAAAGTCTAAAGTTTCGCATTTTGCATTAAAATGTAAATGTTTCATATGTATTTCGCCCATTTCATATATCATTCCAATATTTGATCTCTGTCGTTAATCTACGCCTATAGACCATGATCAAACGGCCCACGATGCATTTCTCCACAAAACCCTATTATACACTGTATCATTGCATTTTTCACCATTTTTACGCATAAAACACTGTTCCACCACCGCCGTGCCATTGTTCTCCCGTCCTCCATAATCTCCCCCATATGCATGGATTTCATGACTAAGTACCGTGTTCTACAGGGTTACCAGGTGCGAAGGGCCGCCATGATTACACATTCCATATTACAACGACAAGATTTCATAGAAAGAGGTGTAAATGAAGCAGCGGAGAGTTCAATGCACAGAAAACTAAGTCAGCAGGGCTTCACGTCGGCAGATGATTCTAAAGTACAAAGCGCCCATATCAGTTTTATTATTTACCGTGTTCCTGAAGATTTCCGCCTTGACCACAGTCCCAAGCTACCAGAGTAGCTGTTAATGCGGTATGGCAGACCATTCAGTCATTCACTTCACCATTTTGTTTATTCACTAGAGCACTGCACAGTACTACAATCAAAGCACATCAGGACCATACCAGAGTAAATGGAAGCCAAAGAAGATCACTCTTTCATTCCAAAAAGTACCAGGGTTTAATGCAGAGAATTAAAACAGAATGGGTTTTGGCCCTTTCTTTCCTTTCTAGGTTTAATGTTTCATTTAGTTTTCCACCTACCACCTCTGCTCCTTTTTCCGCTATAAAAACCATGAAGAAACGCATTTTATGGGTTTCAGATTTTATCATAAAATTATGCAGTGAAAGGCTTGTTGTATACATTTTGTAAACTCTTGTATGAAGTCTCAGAGCCCATAGGGTCTTAGTGAGGAGGAGTTCCATCTGTTAAAGAGGATTCTGCTCTTTGGTATTTCACATTCTGTAACTCTCTCTTATGTGTTATTTAATATATCATTTCATTTCATCCATATTTTCCTATATCATGTTTTGGAATGCGAGTGGCTCACTAATTTTTGGTATGGATTTATCCTAGTTGATACCCATGCTTGGATTAGTCAAGAAATTTAAATATGGCTCATGCATGATATTCTGTTCCGCTATTCATCTAAACCGTATTTCTGCTATATTAGTTTCTTTGGGAGGGTGCTTTTAAAATGCTATTGTCATGTATGGATTCTTAGATTGGTAAGCCCATGCATGGTGGTATTGTATATCTGGGTATCAGCTCAATGTTAGCTAATATCTCCTCACTATTTCATTCACCACATACACCTTCTGATAACTTATTTCTGTGAGATATTTCTGAATTGGCCCTCTTAACAGTAAGTTGTCTCTGAATTGTCTGTTGCTTTTATATTGAATTTTTGCACGTTGCCTCTGCAATATCCTTATTTTTGTGTCAGTTTCTAAAGGTCTTGGTCCCATTCAGATGAATTTTCCTTGTTTTACAAGAGATAGTAGGAGAGCTTGTTATTGATAACTCCCTCTGTTATACCATATGCTCCTTGCTATAGATAATATGTCCTAGGCACTGGTCTATCACAACTCTAGGTTGTCTCTAGGAGCGACAACAGTTCCTTTGGATTCCCTATAGTTGATAGAGAGACAAATGACAAAGTGAAAAATATTTCACCTTCTGTCCTTCCAAATTTTCATGGATTAAAGAGTGAAGATCTTGAAACCTTTTTGATTGAATTTGAAGTCTTATGTAGAACTTATGATTATTTACAAGACTCTCAAAAACTCAAATTGTTTCCTTCAACATTGAAAGGAGCAACTTTAAAATTATTCATGAGTTTAATCACTCAGTCTATCATAACATGGAATGACATGAAGAGAGAATTTTTAGAGAGGTATTTGGATTATTGCATACTCATCAATCATAAGGATGAAGTATTTAAAATGATGCAATAAGAGGATGAGAATTTGGATGATTTAATTGAAAGATTCAATTATAACATAAAAAGAGCAAAAATGGATAATTTATATCAAGATAATTTAAAAGCTCTTTTATTAAAAGTCGTTAGAGATGAATGGATAGACATTATCAATATGATGGAGAAGGGAGATATCTCTCAACTTCCATTATCTGATATTGGTGAATTATGTATCCATCTGTCAAGGGGAAAATAAAAAACTGGGAAAAATCCAAGAGATCCTTCTCTTGCTAGGGTAAATAAATCTGCAACTGGAACTGTAAGTAGGGTAGAAATTGGAAACATGCTTGATGAATTTAAAACAAATATTTCACAGAGTCTTAGTTGTTGGGGTCCCGTGTTTTGATAGTTTGAAAAATCAAAAGACAAGGCAACATTAAACCAATATTTAGAGTTCCAGGATATAGTCCTCCTGTTCTCAGAGAGGGATCTCTCAAATGTTTGTTTTGAAAAGTTTTATCTTGTTTGCTTTTTAGTATGGATTTTAGACTAGTTATTAAGTGCAAGTGTTTGTTTGTTTGTTTGGTTGAATTGATATAGCAGAATATGAAAGGTATAGGAAAGGCAGGTAGAAAGAAGTAGTATCAATTTCATTGGGCAATGGAGTCAAGAAGAGGTTATGACACACTTATCAATGGATATGGGATATCAAAGGGAAAATCTAACTTGGCCACAGAATCCTTTTGTTTATGAATGAGATGGACATTAATGGTTTAGAAAAGAGAAGTTTAATTCTCAACAAAGGGAATTTGAAAACATGACTTGGACAATAAAGAGGTATTTGATAGACAGGGTTAACCATAAATTCTACAAACCGCACTTTAGGAAAATAATGACTTCAAAACAACTTTTAAAATGAAATCTAAGATTTGGGAGCACATCCTATTTCCTCAAAAAATTTATTTCAAATGAATTAGAAAAACATAAAAGATTTACTGATAATTTCAGTCATAGAAGAGGGAACACCTAATACATCTATGATCACAACTGTTAGTCATCAGTATTTTTCACCTGTTGATGATGACTATTTTCTTAAGCTAAGTTTTCTAGAAGCTAATCTCAAAACTATCTAATCTGTCATCTAGAAAACACCCCAAATTTTTTTTTGTCCTCCTAACCCTTCTGGTCAGCCTGTGATGAGAAAAAACCCATTTGTCAAGTTCTATCAGGTTTCAGCAAAGTAACCTTGTCCATAGTTGCCATAGCTGAAGATTATCCGTTGTCATTCACCCTTATTCCTCAAGCTTTTCATTATCCAACTGTTGACAAAATGTCTGCAACCCTATCTATGGTCATATGTCATTTTGAAATCTAATCATACCAAATAGAACACTCGGAATATGTCAAGATCACCCCTAAGTTAGATAGTGGTGTTTTAGGGAATCCTTTCCTTGGCAAAAACATCCCGAGCCAAAAAGCCTCTGTTAAGCACCAGCCAGCCCTGAATTAGCGCCTTATCTGAAAAAAACAAGTCTTGATCGATCCATAGGTTGTGCCACTAAGAGGTCATTCTATCTCAGTCTAGAAGACGTTCAACAAAGATCCAAAACAGAAGAAGATAAGTATGTTCACTGTCTAAAATAACATGCTTAGGTCAGGAAAAATCTCCATAAGACCCCAATGAAGCTCTTCAGAGTTCAAAGTCATATTTTTGCTACATCTCTGTAGGCATGTGATTTCAATAATGATCAATGTGTAAAAGAGCAAAAGAACAAGGTCAAAAGGGTCCTTCATGCTGAATTAGATTTCCCTCAGTAAAACAAGTGAAATACAACAAATGAAGGGCTGCTAATTGGTGAAGTCTGAAAGCCAAAGTTGCCTAAAAACATAGAGCAACCTCCAAGTCATATGAATGCAAAAAGCTAGTGTTATACTGATTAGCAGTGTTCTCAGCACCTCCTCCAAAGGAAAATCCAACCTGCCTCTGCAAACACAGTCAAGGGAAGTCATTCAACTATGTCTAGAAAGTAAATATTCTACATACACAAGTCATGTGGTTTCTGTTCTAGAAATTCATAGGGATAGTTTACACAAAATACCTATCTCAGAACCTATATAATGAAGCAAATTATTGCATATTTGACATAATACCAAGCAGAGACACATGGTCTGCAGAAAGGTGATAGAGTTTTGAAGTAGATGGTTAGAAAACATCATGGTAAAGCCTCATCCAATCAAAAGCATATGGTTGAAAGCACAGAAATGACCTCCTTCATTAAAATTAGATGGTTAAAGGCACATTGAGAACCTCCTTCATTTAAAAAAAAGTAGAGGGTTAAGTTTTCAAAGTGATTTCAGAAATTGTGAGTCACCCCCTTCCAAGGGATGGGCAAAATATGCATCAATAGTGTTTTCAAATGATATGTGAGCAATTGTATTATCGAAAATACAAGGGTGAAAATCAATGGTGTGTAAATAAGAGTTCATAAGTCAAAAGGCTATTCCATATCACAAGCTAAAAGCTTATTTGAGAGAGATAGCATGATGGTGTTAACAGGCTTTGATCCTGCATTTGTGAAAACCTTCCCCAAAGGATAAATCACAAGTTACAATTTTGAATAAAAAAGCCTCTTATGAATGGGGGAATTGATAGACCAAATCTTGGGTTCTAGTCATATCTGTAGAATGGTATAAGGAAGTATTTATACAGGTGAATGTAAAAAATACATTCTCATTTTTATAAATCCATTGAAGTTTATCATAGGCTAAATTCCCCCAAGTGATAAATGAAAGGCAAACCTCAAGGAACCCCCTTTTTAGATCATTCAAAAGGAAGAGGCCTTACTGTTAATATAGATATATTTTCATTATTTAAGGGCCCTTTCCATTTGAAATTAGGGACACAACCATGTTTTCACATAAGCATAGGTGGTCACACTTGTAGGGTTTCTCTTTCAGTACAAACAAAAGTTTACACACAGTAAAAAAGAAGACATCAAAATAAGGTGCCTAACAATATTGAAAAACCTCCAAAAATGCCTCCTTCACAAAAGAACGGCAGTGGGCCCAGTCTTGGTTTAAAAGACCTCCTTACTTCAACAAAAATGGGTACATAGAGTTTCAAAAGCTGTAGTGGTTGATATTTTTATAAACCGCTTCAAAAGGGCACAAAGTCACTTTTCAAATTTTATTTCAAAGGAAAAGGGTAAGTTTGTCCTTTTAAATAAAAAAAAAGAAAATTGGGATTTTTGAGTATAAAGGAGCTCGACCTTGGTTCATTCATCACTTTGCAAGAACCAATTCAAGGAAAAGAAGCGATTTTTGAGCAATTTGGAGAGTTTTTTCGAGTTTAAGGTTGTGCGGCACGCCTGTCACAACGCGTGACATGCCTATAGCAAGGAATAAATGTAATTTCTGAAGCAGCGCGGCGCACTTGTGTCAGGCGCCCAAGCCGACCCGACAGGCCCTTCTGCGCAGCGCGTTCTACGCTAAACACCCGCTCACATCAAAATCACTCCAAACGCTTTTATTTTCCCACTGCACCAACACTCAAAGGATCCACAAACTCATTTTAAGGTATTCCTCGCTTCTTGGTCAGGTTTGGAGTTCGAGAAAGGTTTTTTGCTTTGATTTCATAGATGAACAGTGGTTAAAGGAAAGGGCTAAAGGTGCCAATATTGAAAGAATTTTTGTGCTAGGAATAGCTAAATATTCACACAGTCTTTACAACATAAAACAAAGTTTGTGTAGAGGGTCTCATAACCAGCTTGAAGGAGTATGTTGAAACAATGTCTTTCATGAGTACCTTATTTCCAAATAGCGACAAAAGATCATTGATTGTAGAGAAAAATAGTAATCATTCAGGGAGACAAAGTTTGTTTGATAGGGCTTATAACTAAAATGACAAGAGGGTTGTATTTATTATAATAACCCACAGAAGGGCAGTTTTACTCAAAGGTAGAACATAATGTTTTTCTTAGGGATATAGTCTTTGTTTTAAAAAATAGTCCCTTAAAAAACAGTAATATCAAAGAGACAATGATTTTAAAGGGACCTCTTTCTCGCTTCAATCAACTATAGAAAACAGTGAATTAAAGGAGAGGAATTCATATTGTGAAGGTCAGAAAGAGTTGGTTTCATTTGAACAAGTTTGTTGGCTAACTAAGGACAGACTTAGTTTTTCTAAAAGAGTAAAAGGTGTTTGATTAAGAGCCTGTTTCAAAAAACACTTAAACAAGTTTGCCTGGGTAAATCAGCCAAGGATATCAGAAGTAAAATGCCTCCTAAGCCAGATAACAGGAGTGGTCCTCACAAAAGGTATGAGCCTTTTTCAACTCAGGAAGTGAATGCCTCTCCTTCAATGCTCTTTAACTTTCATGAAGTAGGATGTTTGGAATTTTTTCAAAAGTTTCAAGAAGTGAAAAGTCATCTTCCTTTGACACATCTATTTGCTTTAAGGCTACAAGGGAAGCATGTTCATCTAGCAGGTTTATACTTCAAGCTCTTTCCTAGAGCTATCTCCAGAGCTACCAAAATTCCATATGTCGGAGAAAAATGGTTTAAGAAAACCTACCTAGATTAAGTTCAATAAAAAACCTTCTTGAAACCAGAACATCGGGATGCATGCCCATCTATTTTTCCTTTTTCCTATTTGTTGACCAGCTATGCTCCTCTCATAAAAATCATTAGGAATTATTTCACATGCGAAAGGAGGTTTTCCTGTGTTTATGCTTATCATATCAGGCTACTCATGCACTTCACAAGAACTCAATTTCTAAACCTAACCTTTTTCCTCTATAGAAGCATTGACAAGATGGCTTCTAATATTCAAAATAAGCCTTCCTCTCAGCAGAAATCTTGCATTTTTCATCATTCCCTTATCAAGATTGTCATCCTCCATCAACTTGAGAAAAAGGGGGTTTCTTAGGACTCTTTCATTTCACATCCCGATTTCGCCACTTCTTCTTCATCCCATGCGCCTCCCTCACCATCCACTCATCATGTTTCTCCTTCTTCTAGTAAATCCACTCCTAAGAAGCAAAAATATCCTATGATTGCAAGTGATCAAGAAGAGAACAGTGAAAGAAATCAAAACAATGATCAAGAAGAGCACAGTGAAAGAGAGAAAAATAGTGATAAAAAAGAACACAGTGAAAGAGGGAAAACAACTGATGAGGAAGGAAAAAATGAAGAATCCAAATAGGACAGTGAGCATGAAGAAATAAATGATGAAGATCTGGAAAAAATTGATGATGAACACAATAGTCATAAAGAAGAAACTATTGGCAGCCCACACAGCAGTGAGCATGATGATGATGAGGAACAAAATAGTGAGGATATAGACCCTAACAGTCTTGAAGAAAGCAGGGACAAAAGTGAACAAGGAAACCCTCAAGGAGACATACAAGGTGATAGCCAAGGCACTTGTGAGGAGGGTCAAGACAGTCCTCAAAGGGACACTTTTGATGAAAAATAGGAAATCCCTCCAGCCAGAAAGGATGATGACAAGAAAAATTCAAGCAATGAGCATTCTAAAGAAGGCAACATAGAAAAAAAGGGAAAAAGCAGCGACCATGAGCATAGCAGTGATAAAGACCAACAAATAAGTTTTCAAAAGGAGGAAAACAATGACAAAGATGATGAGGGGAGCAGTAAAGTTAAAGAGAAAATAGAGCATGTGCTAGCTGCCTCTCCTAAGCAAGGGGCCATGATTTCTTCTCCAAAGGTAACAAAGCCCTGAACTTCAAGAAAGAAAGTAGCTCAAGTTGTAACTCCAAATGTTACTAGAGCACTCTGAAGCAAAGAAAAGTTGCCCAAGCAATCCATTGTTGAATTACCAAAGAAGAGGAGAACCAAGAAGGCCACCCAAGGCAAGGGAAAAGAGAAGGAGGAAAGTAGCCATGAGAAAGAAAGGGATTTTGATATAATTCAGATAAACAGTGATGACAGTGACAATGAGGCTAGAATCCTTGAGTCCTACTTACGAAATAGAGAAGAACAAATTCATGACCTAAGAGCTGATCTAGAGAGGTCTAAGGACCTCATACATTTTCTGCAGACACAAAACAAGAAAATGAATGTCCACATGGCAGTTTATGAGGCACGAGCTTTCAAGTACCAAAGGGAAGCCTCCAAAGTGAAAATCAAGTTGGAAGAACTTATGGGTGAATTCAATGACACGGAAGAAGAATATCAGCCAAGGAGGAAGAGGCCTAGGACTATGGGACTCAAAAGAGCTTTGGAGAAACAAAAAGAGGAAGAGGCAACCCTTTTCTAATCTTTTCCTCTTACTTCCTTATTCACCCAAGAAATAGAAAAAAATAGGGAATCATGGCTTGAAAGGGTGAATAAACACTTTGAGGATAAGTTAGAAAGAGCTAATAGAGACTTAAGCCTTCAAAGGAAAATGACCGGGCACTATAAGAAGCTAAATCAATTTGCCCGAAGGAAATTGAAGGTTACACAAGAAAAGCTCAAGGTGGCCCGAAAGAGGTGCCCGATACAAAAGGTGAAGAAAGGCATATCAAGGCTTGAAATTTTTGCCTCCGCTTCTCAGCATGCTTCTGAAAACCCATGAGGGTCATGCTCGCCAAAATTGGGCATAATTCGACAAGTTTTTTTTTTTGACATTTTTGGGCTTATTTGCAGAAAATCATGGGCATCACCATTTTTGTTTGAAACATCCTCAGAGGTTGAAAGTGGTATCATTGGATGCATTAAAATTAGGGGCATATACTTAGAAAATTTCAGATCAATTGAAGATGTTTTGGTCCCCCAACGAGGCGAAAAACAATCACTTTTTCAACACTTTGCCTCGCATATCAGCAAAAGCTAATTTCTGGGTTTTTTCACATAGGTCAATTTTTCATAGCTTCCATTGATTAGTTTGGGGAAAGAAAAGTATTTTTCAGAAATTAAACATCTAGGGATTTCCAAAGAGCCGTCACGAGCCTCGTTTTGACATCAGGAGGTCCTCCAAAAGTTTCCCACAAGACAGGGAATTTTCTGCTGATATATTTCTGAAGCATTTTTGTGAAAAATGCAGTTTTCTGAAGTGGCTTTTCCAAATGTGCATTTAGCCTTTTTTTGGCCATTTTCAGTTGGGAAAAGTCAATTTAATTTTCTTTTTTAGCATTTTTAGGATATTTTTATAGATATTTTGTGCCTTGGGCTTTGCAAAGCCTCAAGGACAAAATCAGATATTTGTGATGGGCCAATGAGCTTGCTAGTTGCACTAGGAGGTTCTCCTTCACTTTGGCCTATATATTCCAAGATATTTCATTGTAAACGAGGCTGAACTTGATGATATAGAGAAATATATGGTTATACAAGCTTGGAAGAAATACTTTGTCTTATGAATTGGATAGTTTCTTGGATTTTTTGGATGATGAAAGAGGACTGCTGTTGGATTCCTTAACTTGGTAAAATGGTATAGTGTTCCTCTCTGTTATGTTTCCCTAGTTGTCA
Organism: Pinus albicaulis; assembly: GCA_034641835.2. Taxonomy (NCBI): domain Eukaryota; kingdom Viridiplantae; phylum Streptophyta; class Pinopsida; order Pinales; family Pinaceae; genus Pinus; species Pinus albicaulis. The sequence continues at coordinate 57,344,244 of CM076575.1, read as the reverse complement.
TATATATTTGATGCTCTCTTGCTTGCTATAGGATAGTAAAGAATAGATTTGAGACATGCCCATGGAGGCACCTTAGATTTCCTAATTCATTACGGCTTCTATGTTTGTCTTCTTTCTTATTTATGTCAAATGAATTATTAAATTCTCTTTGATACCCTAAGAAACTTGTTTTCAGTTGCATTAATGGTTATTATGTGTGATAATTAGTATGATTCATGGTATGCCCTGTTTACTCCTTAGTTAACCAAAGCCCCATTACTGAAACCTTTCTCTGAATGTTAGATTGTCCTAGTTGAAACAAAGAGGTCTTGTATCAATCTTGCCCTTTGCCTATACTCTGCAATCTTAGTTCAAAGTGCTCGATAGCTCAAAATAATATGTCTAGGAGTTCCCTCTTAGTAGCTTGAGTTATTTGTTTATCTTAATTTTTTTTCCCCAAAGTCTGATAGCAATTTTCCTAAATTTAGAGAGTCATATATCTCTATGTATTGCTTGAATTTTTATTTTATGCATATATTAGTTTGAAGTTACATTTATCGTGATTAATGGTTAGTCCTACCACATAGATGTCTGCTGTAGAAATATTTATGTTTAAAAGTCTTTGTCCTTCACAAAACCTAGTGTCCATCCCATTTCATTCTGTTAGCCAGCTATAAAATTTGTTATATCAAATGCTGGCTAAATTTTTTTTGGAGTCTTCAAGGAACAAGTTTTTTTTGCTAAAAATATGTTATCTATTAAATACTCTTAAAGGCCTCATGCCTCTGTCCAAATATTCACTGCTGTTCCTATTCTATACTCAGAAATTTCGTTGATTTCATGAGAAAAGACTGCTGCAAAATCATCATTTTTTCCCCTTCCCCCACTCAAAACTAACCTCATTTTTTCCCCTTTGTTCTCCATAAAAATTCTTCATTTTCTTATTTTCCCCTCATCCCTTCCATCAAAACCCCTTTGATAAGGTTTAAGACTCTTTCTTTGCCTCATCGAAACCCTCAAAGTCTTTTGAAAACCATTGAAAATCTATAAAAACCCATTTTCTTGTTACAGACTTGAGCTCCCTTGGGCTAAGCCCTTAACCATTTCCACTCCATATGCCCTGGAACTGGAACTAGGCGCTAAGTTATTTAGGCGCTTATCGCGTCGGAGGAAAACAGTGCACAAGTCTTTTGCCTCACAAAGTTCTCCGATGTCGATTAGCCCTCCATTCTATCTCCCCCGGTCATATTATCTTCCATATAAACCACAGGCCCCACACAGGCGCCAAGCCATTTCATCAATGTAAATTCCTCCCGACCAAAACCTTTGTTATATTACATTTTTGGGTTTTAATGTGTTTTGTCGTCATGTTAAAAGAAAACTGGGTGGAATCCATCACACCGCTTTCAAGAGGAAGGTGGTTTTCCCCGATCGATAGCGATGCCATTCACCTGCTGACACGTGGCCTGGAGAAAATTTCAAATACTGCCCTCATCCCGCATTAAAGGTCGGACATGGGCCCGACGCGATATTGACATCCACCGTCCGATCTAAGGCCGCTCATCGGACGGTGATCGCGCTCTGAAGATGCCCGTGCAATAACCAGGGTATGGCGCAGTGTTAAAAGCATCTTCGTCATTGATCTGATTTGCAAATCGATGGCCCACACTCCATCGCCCCAGTCCCCTTGTCCACAACGGCAATCAACGGTCCCACAAGAGCTGGTCACCCCCAGTGCCACATCAGCATCCACGCGGCGAATTTTAATTGGGGCGAATCTTCATTTTTTCCCGCACAGTCAGAAAATCTGGATTTGGGGGTTTTATTCATCCCGATTTTATTAGGAGCCTGAAGTCCGGGCTCATTTTATAAGAAATTTTATTGTTGTGATATCCGTCGTTGATCGCTTGAGTCGCTCTCATCCGACGGCCCACGATCGTCCCAATTCCTAATATTGATTTTTGACCATTTTTTGCCAAAACAAAGGTTTTAAACCTTTTTCCCCACTTTTTATTTTATTTTCTCGAATAATGTGACCCCTTCATGTTATTTATTCACCTCCGCTCCCGATCGTCGATCTCTGTGTGATCGATGGCTCCGATTTAAATTCTTCTTCCGCCTTCCCTTTGACTTCTTCTGATAAATCTCGACCGTTGGATGATGCCATCCAATAGCCATGCTCTCTCCACGTGCCTTCTGAAGCATTAAACCTATACATGCAGGATTTTATAACATTGTTCGTATTTTTTAGGGTTCCAGTGGTTTTTTCCACTATGTTTGAAGAAAATTCAAAGGCAGAGGGTGACGATCCTCCCGCCTTCGATTCAACAAAGGGGAATCATTCGCAGGGTTCAACTCCATGTTTCATCAATGATTCATGAGGCATTGATGCCACACGACCCCCTACGCAGCCCTGCACACCAACAAACACAGTGAATCAGGCACAAATCAAAGAGTATTAGTGTCGAAAGACAAAAATATACCAGGACAGAAGATTGAAGACAGATCTATGGGGATTACGTCTAAGATGGTTTATCAAAAGCCTAATCCCCAATTAAAACATAGTTAAAAGAAAAATCATAAAGGATCATCAGACAAAAAGCCTCCACCACCACATCTGAGGCAAATTGATTCCTCCCAGCTACCACAAAGACACCTGTACCTCGAAGCATTCAATCAGAGGCTGAAGTTATTGATCAAGACTAGATATCTGCCTCACAACGCAGCCAGACAGTAAAATACGCAAACAACCTTAATGACAAGATATCAGCGGAGTTACTTTAACATCACACAGAGCCTCAAAGGTCGAAAAAGAGCTTTCACTGAGCTTAAATCTTAATGTAAGTGATTTAATACAGAGGACACCTATGTAAGCTTCTTCATCGAGCCCCAGAAAGGCCGAGAAGCCATTAAGACTGCATTAATTATAATTGGAGATCTTTTATCAGATCTCACCTCCTCATTCTTCTATAAATACTGCTGCTGAAGATGAGAGAGGTGTTGGTTGATGTAGTTGCTGAACATTGAAATGTAAATGAGCTTGATACTTCTACTTGTAAATAGTGTTCACTGGCCCTTGGAGCTCTGCTTGTGATAGGTAAGTTAGGCTGAGATGAGTAGATTATTTCTAAACTAAAGCATTGGACTTAAAGCTGTAACTAGTTTGGAGCATCAATACAAGCTGATTTATGGGATCCTGGTCTATGTTGACAGTGATGTTTTTCTCATTGTAACTTGTTATTTTGTTTCTGTTTTCACTGTTTTTCATCTTCTCTTATAAAGAAAAGCATGCATAGAGTTAGGACTTGTTGTATATCAGTACCCTTCTCTGACTGAAAATCTTTATCTTCATGTTTTTCTTCCAATCTGTGTTATTTGGGAATGATTTAATTTAGTTTAAGCATAGGAATGATGGCGTTCCCTCGTCTTATTGTCTTAGCTGAATATTATTCTTAAATGTTACGTTTAGTATTTGTTAAGTAGAGATGAACTAAGGAATATATGGTGTGCCCTGGTCCTAGTTTTATCCCCAAAGACTGTCTGAATGTTTCCCTTGGAATGTGTTGAAAGCTGGCTAGTTTAGAAGTACTTACCAGATCTTAGACCATTATTTTTTATCATTAGTGTTTCCCTTTGTTTTTATATTTTTTCTATTGAAAGTGTATCAAAGGCTGGCTAGTTTAAAAGCACTTACCAGATCCTAGTTTACTTTCATGTCTTTCTTAAGTGTATGTCAAAATCTAGCTAGTTTAGAAGTACTTACCAGATCTTAGGCTGCTCTTTGTTCTTCATCTGTTTAATTCCCCTTCTTGTTGTATCATTTCATTCCATAAATCAAAATTTAAAGAGATCCTTAGACATATATGACTTTCCCCATGGACCACTCTTGTCTCTTGCTACTTCAATTAAACCCTATTATGACTCGATAGCCCAATGGTCTAAAACCTACAGCTATCTATCTTCCTGGCCAAAGCTTGTTCTATTTACTTGCAACTTCACACCTTTGAAACTCTTTGCATTTAGAACTTTCCACCTCAAACAGTAATCATGCTCAACCATCCAAAAAAAAACAAAACCCTTGACCTTCATAAATAGCCTAATATCAATACCCAAAAATTCAAATACAAATCCATCTTTGCACTTATTGGAGAGATCCCTCTTCGGATTCAGGAGGGCTAGATCCTAGAATCCCAAAGTGGTTGAAACGATGTTTCTCCCTGCGGTCGGACTTTGCTAATCTTGATGATTGTGGAATCGAACCTAGAATCATTTTCATTTTTTAGGTAACCATAGGATATCAGATATTTGGTTCAAAGAACATTTGTTATATCAACTACCTGAGCCACCAGCAAACAACATATCTGGTGACTCCGCTAGGGATCGAACCCAGAATATCTGGTTAGGTTCCCTTAAACACTTCATAAAACCTTATGAGTAAAAATCAGCCTTTTCAAGCACTACCAAGAAGTGGTAATCATGATGAAACTTTTCTGAATCAGTGACAAACTAGGTAAACCCTAGGATTCTCATAAGACTTTATCTAGCCTTGAAAGATTAGCTAGCTTAGCCATAAGAGTAGACTGTCTTTGTCTCATAACCATAGCTAAGTTTTGAAACAGAGTTAGGACATTCTTAGAAACCACACAACTGAAAAATAACTCAGAAAACACCAAAATATTTTAGATTGGTATCCAATAAACATGGTGGTGGAGCATAAAACCTTTTACCTCCTTAGGAGCTAAAAAATTCCACTTGGCGACTCCATAATCCTCAACAGGCCTTAAGACTCCACTGGGAAGAACCCTTATCATTGTAATATCTTTCAAACTCAGTTAGAGGAATGCATGATTAAAATTTGTGTAAACAGACTAGTTAACCTCTCAAATACTGTCATACCTGGTTGAACTTTTCCTGTTTATTTGGGTCTAAAAAACACATCATAGTGGCTCCTAGAAGCATTCATACTAGAGCCTATCCTGACCCTGATCCACCTGAGATAGTTGATAACCCAGAAAGTATTCTTAGGAAGTCTCCTAGGATTAAACTATCAACTATTTTCAGATCACCCTTGAGAGCTAATTCAGTTCCTAAAAATCTTGCAGCTCTACAAAATTCATATGGTGGAGGAACCATAAAAATTTTTACCTCCTTATGAGCTAAAACTTTTCCACTTGGCGACTCCACACTCTCAAACTCCCAAAAGACCAAATGACTCCACTGGTAGAAGACCTTGAACTGATTGAACAGACACAGTGACCTCTTATTCTGATTAACAAACATGGATTTAGATATAGACCCAGATGACAAACATATGGTCATGATGGAAAAATTGATGTACATGCATGGAAAGAGAATGGATAGGTTGATGGCTAATATGAATATTGATGAGCTGGGGCAAGCTATTCTTTCCCCTGATCAAATACAAGCCCAATCACTTCAAGGTCAAGACAATGACCAAGATATGTTTTATGATCAACACCGTATGGAAAATGATGAGCAAACTTACAAGGAAAGCAATAAAGAAGGTAGTCAAGGAACTTTTGATTGCCTTCCTATGTCTTGTACTATGCTGATAAGAGATCTTCACAATCAAATTGTAAATACTAATGGTGAGCAGTGCTTTGAGGAAATAATAGAAAATCCTCAAAGTTTTCCTGCAAGCACAAGTCAAGATCCCCTAGAAGAGGCTCAAGAGAACATCCAGCCTCAAAATCAGCCTTCACAAGAGACAGAAAACTGTTGTACCTCTGTTCAAAGGGACATAGAAATATCCTCCCCGTTAACAGAAGAAGAGATAAATCAGACTATTAATAAACAATCAGTCTCTAATATTTATTGCAAAATAGATACTCTTTCTCATTCACATAGAGAAATTTGTTGTGAAGATGAAGAAAGTTCTTTGGTTGGTCATAAGAAACAAGGTAGCTCTTTTTCTGTTTATACTGAAAGAAAAACCTCTCCTTTAACAGAAGAACAAATCGATCAAATACTAAGCGAACAGCTACCCTCTGATCGATCATCTCAACCAGACAGTCATGAACATGGTGCCTTTTCCATAGAACAAACCAGTGGCACTCAAAACAAAGAGGATAGTAAAGAAATTAATGATAATATTGAAACTACTCCTCTTTGGATCATGAATTTCGATGGGTTATGTACTAAAACTAATGCAGGTGCAGAAATATGGCTTTACAATACAAGAAACAATTATTCTGAAGCCCATTCATATAAAATGAATTTTCAATGCACAACTGACATAGTAGAGTATGAGGCACTTTTCTTAGGGCTACATTTATTGAAGAAATCAAGAGCCTAGAAGATAACAGTTCATGGAAACGCAAAATTGGTAATTAGGCAAGTGAAAAATGAATGCATGGTTGAACATCCCAGACTCAGAGCATATAGGGATGATGCCTTGGATTTATTAAAATATTTCAAAGATTTCCAACTTATACTTGTTCCTAAAGACCAAAAAAGTTTTTCTTATGGATTAGCCCTTGTGGCTAGTACATGTTTAAAACCTTGGGAGAGTAAACATTATACGATCCAAGAAAAATTCAGACCAGCTGTCCCAAACGATAAAAGATACTGGAAAATATTTGAAGGAGATAAACAAATAACAGACCATCCTACTGAGGATACACTTTCTTTTAAAGAAGAGACTTCTACATTCAATAATGTTAAACTGCCATTCAAAGAACCTGAAATTATATTAGAAGCAAGCATAAATTTAGAGGAAAAAGATATTTCACTGTTTTCTATTGTGCAGGTTAAGGATGATGATACTTCCAAGGAACATACTGAAGACATAGCCCTCAAAGCTGAAGTCTTGGAAGCAGACAAACTACCATACATGGAGAACCAAAAAGAAGAGAATCTTCATCTTTTCTTTGTTGATCCTATGGAAGAGTGTGTGGAGTTCCCAATTGGCTCAAATTATCAAGCATGCATCCTTTGCAAGAGCCAAATGCATGAGAAACTGTCACCATTTGTGATAGTCTTGGTTTTGAAGACTAATCTTCAAAATGTACTATGGATACCCTTGAAAAGCAGCCAGAGTTTCTTCTTCTTTTTGACATTACTCAGCTGGCTACATTGGCACTTTTGTATCATATGAAGATGTAAATACTTCAAGTTAGAATAGGTTATATAGGAATGTCAATATAGCTCAGTTTTTAGTAGTTAGATAGTTGTTGATTTTTGTCTCCGAAGAAAAATCAAAGACACAAAAATACATAAACAGAGAAAGAAAGAAAAGAGGGCAGGTTGTAAACAAGAAAGGTACAACCCCATACCAAAAAAGAGAAACAAATCTGAAAGTGTGCAAGCTCAAATGCCACTCCTGGAGAACACACTTCTAGTTAGTCAAACAACTTAATCTTGACTAATTTGCTTTAAATTTTCTGTTGATAGGATAGTGAATTCGATTTGCCAAACTGTTTTATCTTGGCTTATCAGTAGAATAGTTTAGGATAGAAATCAAAGGTTCAAACATGCTCAAAATCTGAACCAAAGTTTCCAAAAAGAATGACTCAAATCTGTTTCAAATTCTGAGTCAAGAAATATGTAAATTTGGTTCTAAACAGCTTAAAATCTCACCCAGTTAGTGAAGGAAAGACAACTCAAGTAAGAGTCAAAACAGAGTTGTAGAAAGGAGGAAGGAAATGCTTTGAAATTCCAGCTCTCAAACCTTCCATTTTGTTTTGAATTTTGTGCAAAATAATGTCTATGTGAAACTTGTTTTTATGCCATATACCAGCATCAAGTTAGACTGTTCAATCCTGACTTGATTTCTTTTTAAATTTCTGTTGTAGAATTTAGATAATAAAGTCTGTTGGACAGTTTAATCCCAACAGACAGTAGATTAGGTAGAGAATCATATGGGCTCAACTGTTGAATCTGAGTCCATGGAGAAATAAGGAGTAGAAATAGATTAGATTTCCTGCTTTCAAAAGAATAAAATGTTGTGAAAGAGTTTGCCAATCCAAGTGCACTCTAAAGAAGAAAAAATGTTAGATCAGTAGGATTGGGTAGGTAGACAGGTTGTATTGATGAAGTTCCCTTGTTAATCCATGAATGCTAATATGTTTCAGAGCAAAAGAAGATCATCCACAGAAATAAAGGCAGCCCAATGGATGAGGCACAGGTCAGCCTCCCAAAGAATGCATGTCTAAAGTTCTTGATGCCTTCAAGAAGGCACCATCCCCAAGTGGAGCCACTATTACCCAGCTATAAAATTTGTTATATCAAATGTTGGCTAAAACATTTTTGGAGTCTTCAAGGAACAAGTTTTTATTGCTAAAAATATGTTTTCTCTTAAAGACTCTTGAAGGCCTCATGCCTCTATCCAAATCTTCACTGCTGTTCCTATTCTATACTCAGAAATTCCGTTGATTTCATGAGAAAAGACTGCTGCAAAATCATCATTTTTTCCCCTTCCCCCACTCAAAACTAACCTCATTTTTTCCCCTTTTTTCTCCATAAAAATCCTTCATTTTCATATTTTCCCCTCATCCCTTCCATCAAAACCCCTTTGATAAGGTTTAAGACTCTTTCTTTGCCTTATCAAAACCCTCAAAGTCTTTTGAAAACCATTGAAAATCTATAAAAAAACCCATTTTCTTATTACAGACTTGAGCCCCCTTGGGCTAAGCCCTTAACCATTTCCACTCCATATGCCCTAGCACTGGAATCAGGCGCTGAGTTATTTAGGCACTTATCACGTCGGAGGAAAACAGTGCACAATTCTTTTGCCTCACAAAGTTCTCCGATGTCGATTAGCCCTCCATTCTATCTTCCCCGGTCATATTATCTTCCATATAAACCACAGGCCCCACATAGGCACCAAGCCATTACATCAATGTAAATTCCTCCCGACCAAAACCTTTTTTATATTACATTTTTGGGTTTTAATGTGTTTTGTCATCATGTTAAAAGAAAACCGGGCGGAATCCATCACACCGCTTTCAAGAGGAAGGTGGTTTTCCCCGATCGGTAGCGATGCCATTCACCAGTTGACATGTGGCCTGGAGAAAATTTCAAATACTGCCCTCATCGCGCATTAAAGGTCGTACATGGGCCCGACGCGATATTGACATCCACCGTCCGATCTGAGGCCGCTCATCGGACGGTGATTGCACTCTGAAGACGCCCGTGCAATAACCAGGGTACGACACAGTGTTAAAAGAATCTCCATCGTCGATCTAATTTGCATATCGACGACCCACACTCCATCGCCCCGACCCCCTCATCCACAACGGCAGTCAATGGTCCCACAAGAGCCGGTGGCCCCCAGCGCCACATCAGCATCCACGTGGAAAATTTTAATTGGGATGGATCTTCAATTTTTCCCTCACAATCGGCAAATCTGGACCCGGGGGTTTTATTCATCTTGATTTTATTAGGATTCTGAAGTCCGGGCTCGTTTTATAAGATTTTTTATTGTTGTGATCTCCATCGTTGATCTCTTGGGCTGCTCTCATCCGACGGCCCATGATCGTCCTGATTCCCAATCTTGATTTTTGACCATTTTTCGCCAAAAAAAAGGTTTAAAACCTTTTTCCCTACTTTTTATTTTATTTTCCCGAATAATGTGACCCCTTCATGTTATTTATTCACCTCCGCTCCCGACCATCGATCTCTGCGCGATCGACGACTCCGATTTAAATTCTTCTTCCGCCTTCCCTTTGACTTCTTCTGATCAATCTCGACTGTTGGATGATGCCATCCAACGGCCATGCTCTCTCCATGCGCCTTCTGAAGAAGTAAACCTATACATGTAGGATTTTATAACATTGTTCGTATTTTTCAGGGTTCCAGTGGTTTTTTCCACTATGTCTGAAGAAAATTCAAAGGCAGAGGGTGACGATCCTCCCACCTTCAATTCATTAAAGGGGAATCATTCGTAGGGTTCAACTCCATGTTTCATCAATGATTCATGAGGCATTGATGCCACACGATCCCCTGTGCAGCCCTGCACACCCACAAACACAGTGGATCAGGCACAAATCAAAGAGTATCAGTGTCGAAAGAAAAAAAATACCAGGACAGAAGATTGAAGACATATCTGTGGAGATTACGTCTAAGATGGTTTATCAAAAGCCTAATCCCCAATTAAAACACAGTTAAAAGAAAAATCATAAAGGATCATCAGATAGAAAGCCTCCACTGCCACATCTGAGGCAAATTGATTCCTCCTAGCTACCACAAAGACACCTGTGCCTCGAAGAATTCAATCAGAGGCCAAAGTTATTGATCAAGACCAGATATCTGCCTCACAACACAACCAGACAGTAAAATCCGCAAACAATCTTAATGACAAGATATCAGCGGTGTTACTTTGACATCACGTAGAGCCTCAAAGGTCAAAAAAGAGATTCCACCGAGCTTAAATCTTAATGTAAGTGATTTAATACAGAGGACACTTATGTAAGCTTCTTCATCGAGCCCCAGAAAGGCCGAGAAGCCATTAAGATTGTATTAATTATAATTGGAGATATTTTATCAGATCTCACCTCCTCATTCTTCTATAAATATTGCTGCTGAAGATGAGAGAGGTGTTGGTTGATGTAGTTTCTAAACATTGAAATGTAATTGAGCTTAAGACTTCTACTTGTAAATAGTGCTCACTGGCCCTTGGAGCTCTACTTGTGATAGGTAAGTTAGGCTGAGATGAGTAGATGATTGCTAAACTAAAGCATTGGACTTAAAGCTGTAACTAGTTTGGAGCAACAATACAAGCTGATTTATGGGATCCTGGTCTATGTTGACGGTGATGTTTTTCTCATTGTAAATTGTTGTTTTGTTTCTGTTTTCACTGTGTTTCATATTCTCTTATAAAGAACAACATGCATAGAGTTAGTACTTGCTGTATACCAGTACCCTTCTCTGACTGGAAATATTTATCTTCATGTTTTTCTTCCAATCTGTGTTATTTGGGAATGATTTAATTCAGTTTAAGCATAGGAATGCTGGCGTTCCCTCGTCTTATTTTCTTAGCTGAATATTATTCTTAAATTTTATGTTCAGTATTTGTTAAGTAGAGATGAACTAAGGAAGATATGGTGTGCCCTGGTCCTAGTTTTATCCCCAAAGACTGTCTGAATGTTTCCCTTGGAATGTGTTGAAAGCTGGCTAGTTTAGAAGTACTTACCAGATCTTAGGCTGCTCTTTGTTCTTCATCTATTTAATTCCCCTTCTTTTTGTATCATTTCATTCCATAAATCAAACTTTAAAGAGATCCTTAGACATATATGACTTTCCCCATGGACCACTCTTGTCTCTTGCTGCTTCAATGAAACCCTATTATGACTCCATAGCCTAATGGACTAAAACCTGCAGTTATCTATCTTCCTGACCAAAGCTTGTTCTATTTACTTGCAACTTCACACCTTTGAAACTCTTTGCATTTAGAACTTTCCACCTCAAACAGTGATCATTCTCAACCATCCAAAAACAAACAAAACCCTTGACCTTCATAACTAGCCTAATATCATTACCCAAAACTTCAAAGACAAATCCATCTTTGCACTTATTGGAGAGATCCCTCTCTGGATTTAGGAGGGCTAGATCCTAGAATCCCAAAGTGGTTGAAACGATGTTTCTCCCTGCGGTTGGACTTTTCCAATCTTGATGATTACAGGGAGCTAACACATTCCACCTAAAAATCCATTTTACCTTGATCAAATCGGCCCTTCAATATACCTTTTCCACCATCTGAGCCTTTCTCGACCTTTTCGACCCAATAGCCCAGTTAATCTAACAATATTTTTATCTATTTAAAACTTTGATAAGTTCCTCCCTCAAAAACCTAAAAACAAAACCAAAAACCTACTTCACAACTAGCCTAGAATTAGAAACATAAGAAGCAAACAACTATACATCCCTTGCACAAATAGAGAGAGCCCTCTCTGAGTCCAGGAAGGCTAGGTCTTTGGGCTCCAAAGTTGGTTTGATGTTAACCTGTCACTTTGCTTGCCAATCTGCCAAATCATGGGACCCTAACATAATGGCGATCACAGTGGGACTCTGAGTAATAAAAAAACTTAGAATTCCCTAAACCTTCAGAGACCTTTGAGAATACTATCTTGTGGACTTATCCCACTGCTCCCTAACATAATGGTGATCACAGTGGGACTAACTGAGTAGATAAAATTCTAGCAAACTCTTGTAGATTCATTAGTCTTTCAAAATCTAAAACGGGCAAGCAGCCCATAGAATCATTTAGAGTAAACTCTTTTTGCTTCACCATCCTAGAAAAGTGATGAATTATGTTTAGAACACTCTAAAAAACTTAGGCTGCACATAAAGACTGAGAAAACCCAAAAAAACATCCCTAGATTGGCTTTTCCCAGTTATTGGTGGTGGACCATAAGTACATCTCTCTAAAAACAACAAAAAATCCTCCTGGTGACTCCACTAGCCTCCAGTAGGCCTAATACTCCATAAAAACCAAAAAATTTCATAAATCATACTATTATGTTGACTCATATTTCCCAAAAACTCAAAATTCATGGTGCAGCCTCTGAAATCAGTGACAAAATAAGTATAAATTAGCGATTCAGAAAACTTCACCTAAACATAGGAAATCAAACGGAATAAACTTGCAAATAGAACCATAGCTTTCCCAACAGTCTAGCAAACTGTTGAAACTAAGTGTTAAGTCTTTCTTGCAAGTCTCCACATCAAAGTTTGCTAGAAATTTTTTTCCCAAAAGCATCTTTGTTAGTATTGGTGGTGGACCATAAATCTCAAGAAAACCCACCTGGCGACTCCACTAGCCTTCATTTTTGTTTTGACCATTGTTACATAGTAATTTGTCACCGTCCCTGTAATCCCCCGTCCCACACATTGGAGGGCCTTTTCCGTGACTTGTGAGCAGTGACATGACCTGAAACCACTTTCATGGCATCCCCCTTGACAAGGACAATCATTCCTCTGAAGACATTTTCCTGTAAAAAACCCTAAAAATAGACCTTTTGGCCTTGGCGCGACTAGCCAGTTCAACCCTCGTGCCAATGGGGGAAATCCACCATAGAGGGCACGCCAACTAGCGCTTTGTCCCAATGTATTACTCGTGCCAAGCTTAATAAAGATTGTTTTTTAAAAATAAATGGCTTAAGTTTTATTCCAACCAACTCCTGAACGAGTCTCTAAAATGAGTTGGGAGGTTTGGCTTCTGATCTCCATGTAAGGGAAGTGGTTTTCCACCTATCATGGAAGCTTCCTTGAGGATAGGGCCAATCCCACCATTGTAGGGATCCCAACTCCCCTTCCACCATCTATATAAGCTTGTCATTTTTCCTTTGCAATCTAGCCTGAATGGAGCTGAATCAGTAGTAAGGATATTATCGGTAGACAACCTCTGAGAGCCAAGCCAAAGAGAGAGAGATTTTTCTCATTCCCGACGAGCTCCATCGAGACGTGCTCCACTGTCGACTTGCCAAAGCTAGATCCAACGTCATAGCTCAGGTTGTATCTTTCTTTCGTTGTGATTAATAATAAATGAATTCGATTATGGCTCCATTCATATGTTCATGTCTTATGTTATGAATTATATATTATCTGACTGATATATGGTTGCATGTATTAGGTTTTACGTTTCATGTTGTTTCTTCATGTACGTGCAGGTGTTCAAACATGCTAGGCGGGAGAATTGTGATCTGCCAAAGTGAAGGACGGAAGCACCATCTTCTTTGCAAGCAAAAACGGCGTGGGACTTAAGGTAGGCCTCTTGTCACATCTTGGTCTTTTCTAACTAGGAACCTACGTCTTAGCATGACTCGATTATTGCTAGACCCTATCTGGGCTAGTAGGGATCACCTCTATCCGCAGAGTGGATTTACCTCTCCAACAAACTGGAGAATCGATGCCTTTAACTCTAGTTGAGATCAATTACTACGAGATCTTCACTGCATCTGATCCTCCTCCTCCTAAACATGCTTCTTCGAGCATGGCTTTAGATATACATTCTCAATCCCCCTGGCTAGGCGATGCAGATTTGCCTGACCCTTTAAGAGAAGTCTTCCCTTCGGATGAAGCTATTATTGAAAAGATGTCTCTTGAAGATTTGTTGTAGAGCGATGGACATCATCGTTCCTCATTCATGCCCCGCCTAGGGGCAATTTTTGATTGTCTAGAGCGCTTCGCATCTCAGGTTCCCACACTGCCTCTTCAAATGCCGATATTGAAACATGAGGTCCTTTTGGAGGGAAATCTGAGTAATATCACTCAAACCATGCCTATCGACATCTCCATAAACCCAGGGGTAGTCGAGAACATTCACGTGGGAATTACCTGTTCTCCCAAAGAGATTCAGGTATACACGAGCCTTTTTCACGAATTCAGAGATGTTTTTGCATGGTCATATGAAGAGATGCCTGGGATTGATCCAAGTATAGTCGTGCATGAGATTCCTACCTATCCAGCTGCGAAACCCGTGTGTCAGCATCTACACCCAGTGCATCCCCGAAAAGCCGCAGCTATAAAGTTAGAAGTTGAAAAACTTCTTAACGTGGGATTTATCTATCCAATTCCCCTCACAGAATGGGTTTCAAATATTGTCCCTGTAGATAAGAAGCAGGGCACTATACGGGTCTGTGTTGATTACCGAGATATTAATCGAGCCTGTCTTAAGGACAATTACCCCACACCTTTTATAGATCAAATCATCGATGAATGCGCAGGGAGTGAGATTTATTCCCTTATGGACGACTTCTCTAGGTACAATCAAATTAATATTTTACCCGCTAATAAACATAAGATTGCCTTCATCTGTCCGTGGGGTAATTTTTCTTACAAAAATCTCCTGTTCGGTTTAAAAAATGTTGGGGCCACCTTCCAGCGTGCTATGTTCTATGCTTTCCACGACATACGTCATATCGTTCAGCCATATCTAGATGATTTTTCGGCCCATTCAGCTCAGCGTGAGGACCATCCTTAACACCTCCGCCAGATTTTTCTCCGCTGCAGACGTTACAATATTAGGCTCAATCATCATAAGTGCATCTTCTTCATAGATTCTGGTCGTCTTTTGGGATTCATCGTCTCCAAAGACGGGATTCTCCTTGACCCCCTCAAGGTCAAGGCCATCGTTAATCTCCCATCCCCATCCTTGTTACATCAACTGCAGAGTCTGCAGGGGAAAGCCAACTTCTTACGACGCTTTATTCCGAACTATGCGGAAGTGGCCAAGGGGTTTACGCGACTTCTGAAATAGGACGTTCCCTTCCATTGGGATGAGATTGCACAGTGATATTTTGATAAGCTTAAAAGGTTTCTCGTTAACGCTCCATTGATACGTCCTCCCAATTATCATCACGATTTTACTCTTTATTTGGCCATTGCGTTTATCACGATAGCTATGGTTCTAGTACAGGATGATGACGATGTAAATGAACTCATAGTTTACTACCTAGCTCAGAATCTTCTCAACGCGGAAACATGCTATGCCCACATTGAGAAGTTAGCGCTTGCTGCGGTTCAGGCCGTTCAGGGATTCCGCCATTACATCCTGTTGCATACGATAACCGTGGTTTCTGACTGCAACCCCATGAAATATATTCTATCTCGACAAATGTTGGGGGGAAAGTACTCCAAATGGATTGTCATCCTTCAGGAGTTTAATTTAGAGTTCACCACTGCTAAATTGATGAAATCATTAGTTTTTGCTGATCTTATTTTCTCTCTTCCGACAGACTCCGTTCCATCCCAATTCGAGGATCATATCCCGGATGAAACACTCATTCTTATCAACACTCGTGATCCATGGTATGGTGACATTATCATGTATCTTCAAACATCCACGTTCCAGTCCAAATTGACAAAAGATGCTCGACGACGGATTCGGCATCAATCTCAACCATACCGTATTGTCAAAGTTGATTCTATGCTCTACCGGTGCTTGACCCTGGAAGAGGTTGAGAGAGTCTTGAATGACTGTCACGGTGGCACCTGTGGCGGTCACATGTCTTGATATGCCACCGCAAAAAATATTTTGCGTGCGGGTTACTTCTGGCTATCTATATTCAAAAACTGTATTGTTGCAGTTCGAAAATGTCATGCGTGCCAAGTCTTTCAGCGCAAGATGCACGCGCCACCCCTACCCTTGCATCTTGTCATTACTGTAGGCCCTTTTGCTAAATGGGGCATATATTTTATGACATGTAACCCTCACTCGGCCGGGGGGCATGCTTATATAATCATTGTCGTGGACTACTTCATTAAGTGGGCCAAAGCGATGCCTACATTAGCTGCCGACGGTAAGACAACTGCCCAATTTATTTTCAACCATGTTATTACGCATTTCGAAGTCCCTCAAGCCATTGTCACCGATCATGGCACTCATTTTCATGATTACATGATGGCTGAGCTGACATCAAAGTTGGGCTTACACCATGATATCTCAATGCCATACTACCCCCAGGAAAATGGCCAGGTTGAGGCCGTGAACAAGGTTTTGGTCACGATGCTTCAACGAATGATTGGTATCCACAAATCCAACTGGAATCTCCATTTTTTATCAGCTCTCTGGGCTTATCGAACGTCAGTAAAGAGCGCGACTGGATTCACACCTTTCCAATTGGTGTATGGTCTGGAAGTGACTTTCCTGATTGAATGTGAAATTCCTTCTCTGAAGTTGGCTGTGGAAATATTGCTCGACACTTCTCTAGAGGAAGAACGTCTCTTGTATTTGGAACGACTGGATGAAACCCGCCGCTTGGATGCCTTGGTTATTGAGGCATAGAAAAAGCGGGTCAAAGCCCACTTCAATCAATCGGTTTCTCCACGTTCTTTCATTGAAGGGGACCTCTTCCTCCTATATGAATAAGCACACGATAAAATTGGAGTGGGAAAAATCCAGCCCATGTGGCATGGGCCCTATATCGTTAAATGAGTATTAAAAAATGGGGCCTATGAGCTTATCGACTACGAAGGTATTCCTCTGACATAGCCTAGAAATGGGTTGTACCTCAAGAAGTACTACGCTTGAGATATTATTGTGTGGTGTGTATGTACATAAGTAAGTGAATTCATTTTTTGTGCATGTGTGGTGTGGTGTGCTTTGTAAGTGTCTTTCTGTTGATTGGGTCTTCCTAATTGTGCAGATGCCTATTACTCCTTTTGTTGGTTTCGCGGATGGTGCCTCCCGCAGTTCCAGGAATATGTCCTTGGCAGCTTGGGTAATCTACGATCCTACTGGTGAGCTGGTCAATTTGCAAGGTGTTTGTCTAGGGCCTACCACAAATAATGTCACGGAGTATAGTGCCGTTTTGGAATTATTAAACGAGGCTATTAACCTTAGTATTCTTGCATTACTTGTATATCTGGACTCACAGCTTGTAGTATTACAACTTAATGTTCATTATTCAATTAGAAACCCATCCATTTTACGACTGTATCTACGTATTCATTTACTGGAAAGAAATTTTGATTACATTACATATCAACACATACCTAGACACATGAATGCGTTAATATGGTTTTAGAGAGACATTTATGCAACTTGTAAAAACATCATAATATGTAAAAATATCCATCTAGAAATAGATATATATATGTGTGTGTGTGTGTGTGTGTGTGCGTGCATGTGTCGAAATGTTTGCAGTTTGTGTACATCACATAAAATCAAAAAAATATACATGTCTGTTTTAATAATAGCCGGAGACGACATGTCTCTCAAAAATATGCATATAAAAGCCCTAGATGAATAATCAGCATGGTGCTCATGGTAGCATGTCACCGCGTGCACCCATAGCCTCAATAATTGAAGGAGGCGACTAGGCACCCCCACAGTGTGCCTCTGGTAAGCCATCGGGATGTCTTCTAGACGAGCATAATCTGGGATCCCCCGGGTGATACCCTCTAGGTTCTAGACTAGCTCACTCCCCATGCCACCCTCAGCTTGAGGATCGTGTGTGAGAGGGGTTCTCTATGCGATGGGTGACATCCTGGTGGGCCTCTCTGGGACAACATATGCACACATATAGGATTATTTGTTAGAATAGGCATGTATCACAAAAAAATCATAAATACATAAAAATAAAAAAGAGTCTTACCCAGCTTCTCATCACATTCACCCCCCTCCGGGAGGGGAAGATATGGGTCTCCCGTGAAGTTGGTACCGGCATAGGGCTAGTCCTCAATGATGATCAGTTGTCACCATAGCCATACAAAAAACTTGAGCCTCCATGAAATTTGTTGGCCCCCTCCTGATATGGGCATGAGTGCTTCCCATTGAGCCATTCTTGGCTCCCTTAATGATGGCTCGACAACTATCACCCCCTGGCCCTGGAAAATTGGTAATCATTCAAGCATGAATGATACTAGGGTGGAACCATACCCAAACTATTTCAGTTTGGCCTTCTTGTACTTTGTCAGCTGCCATTTGATGTTCATTTTTACGGCAGTGGCTCAAGCAAAAAGTGTCAGGTTCATGCATTCAGATGCTAAGAGGAGCTGTGCTTTTGTTGCCTCATGCAGTGCCTGCAACCCTGCAACCTATGTAATGGTGTGGAGCACTACTCGAAGTGCTAGATTGGGGACCATGTGGATATCGACATTCCCACTGCCTGGTTCTATCCGTGCCCCTGGGCACACTCTTGCCATCACCATTTCCATTTTCTCACCAGATGGCCTAGTACTTGTCAAGATTGGAACTGGACCTCTGTGGGACAATCCAGTTATGAAATAGACGTTAGATACTTCAATTTCCAACACTTGGTCTCGAAGCCTGAAATTTTCTTCGTTCTCATCCCAAATGCTGATCAAATACTGCAGTAGCTCAGGTTGTGCTCTCAAACATGGTATTAGGAAGAACTTTTTTAGACAACATTTTTACATAGCATTCATGCATGCTTCATTCTGCATGGCCATTTCATATTCTTCACCATGCTCCCTTTCCTTCCACTCGATCACCATTGTGGCTGTGTATCTGCACCAACATGGTCATAAAACCTCATTAGATCTCTTGAACACTTAGAAATTCATCTGATTGCCTCACATTTTGATAAATTCAAGCATAAATTTGAGTTGCGCCATTGGCACGAATGTTTTGCTAATAGTCACGCCAACTGGCGCGACCCCTTTGCAAAAAGGAGCCAATTGGCGTGGGTCCATGCCCAATAATTGCGCCAATTGGTTGTGCCCGATACACGCGCCAATTGGCCGAGCCCTAATTTTGCAAAGGTCCCCTCAGGGATCCAAAACCACAATGGAAATCTATAAAAAAATGAATCAAAACAAAGCTATGGAGAGTGCCTATTACCTGGAATGAACGAGAATCAGAATGATGTACTAGATTGACCACAATTCCCGCTGCAATTTTTCACAGTAAAAGCTCACTGTTGCTCTCACAAGAGGTAAAAAGTAAAAGTGAATATGTTTTTACTATTATTGGCATATTTATAACTTTTCAAAGTCAAAATTAGGTTTTGAAAGTAATTTTTCCAATATTTTATTATATTTTGTCGAAAAATGGATTTTACGCTCGCTTTCATGTGCAGCAACAAGTTTTCACGTAGCTTGGATGACGATACAAGTTGCATTTTATACTTTTTCAGAATCGATAAAAACACGAAAAATTCATTTCTGGAGTCATCTTTCAGCTCTTTTCTGACTCTCTAAACATGAAAATATTGCCGAGTCGCTTGTTGATTTGATCTCGTTAAAGTGGCTGTGAAATGACATATACCCAGTATACGTTTACCCCTTTTTCGGGCTAGGATAGATTATTTACGAAAAAGGAATGCCCTAGCCTATCGCGACTAGGAGGCTTTCTTAAACATAGTTTTCTACCTTTTCAGATCTGAGGAACTATTTACAAAAAAGGGACTGTTGGAGTTTACTTTTCCGCTGTCTTTTCAAATTCTCTAAACATGAAAAGATGCCGAGTTCTTCCTTTTTCAGACTCGTTAAAACCTGATGACATTGGATTCTGTCATAATGATGATATTCAAGTTTCTCCTTCCTAGGGCTCGTTAAATGTACTAGGTTGGATTTTTCCGAAGGACAAACTTATATCACAAGCATATGCTATCCCCTTCAAGCTTGTTTTCAAAAATAATTGGGGTACTCACCAGAAATGGTGGGGAAAATGGAACCAGTATCATCGTCGTGTCGGCAGTATGTCACTCTTGAACATAGCACTTGTCTGCATTTGTGTCGAGTTAGGGACATCTCATCTCGTTTTCCGCTTGCCTCCATGCATTTGGGTGATCCCTTTTGACCTCTCATCTGCTCCTTGCCTCGTCATCATGACCTCTAATCTTTTGATGTCAAATACTGCCAAATCCATTATCGTGCCACCAATATGTTCAAGAGAATTTGACCTCTACAGTTTCAACCTTCCTCTGATTCTCATCTGATCTTGATTCACAAACATTATGCTCCTCTGTCTCGCGTTGATGATGTGGGAAACACTATGGCCCACATTCGATCAAGGTCACTTCTTGTCGACTCCAGCTCATTATCCAGGAAGTTAATCTAGAGACTCCCTTCTGGTACCTTGGAGCCTGCATGCCTCAATGGCAGGTTTTTCGCATTCGACGTAAGGTTTTCATCATTGACCTTCGATCGGATGATTCTGCGGGTGTTCGACACCAGCTCACTATTCACATTCCATGGATTGTACCTATAGTACCTCGAGGGCCATTTTCATTATTGGTGGTTCCTCTCGCGTCTGTTAACAGCTTTCATCATTGGCTGGTAATCATACGATGTTCTTTCATGTTTGACTTCAGCTCACTTATTCACATGCTAGAACTTGTACTCTGTTCGGGTTGAGATGGAGCGCAAGATCCTGGATTTTGTTTGTTGGAATCCAGGCTGTGGATTTTGTGGATTATCATGATTAGTTACATGACTCATTGATTGGATGGCTGCGACCATACCTGAGTCTATTTATAGATCCTTTCTAGATGTATGCGTCCATGCCTCGAATCTTGATTATTGTATACTCTATTATGGATGGCTGCGCCCATACCACATATCATGTATTTGAGATATCAGTTGTAATTGTCTACGCAAGTTTTCCGATGGCAGTGTTTTCAGTTGGACATGTTCTCGTAAAGCATTTCACCCCTCTCTCTCTCTCGGGCCTCATGCTTTAGGGGGCATCTGTTACACAGTAATTTTTCACCGTCCCTTCAATCCCCCATCCTGCACATTAGAGGGCCTTTTCCATGACCTGTGAGCAGTGACATGACCTGAAACCACTTTCATGGCATCCCCCTTGACAAGGAAAATCATTCCTCTGAAGACAATTTCGTGTAAAAAACCCTAAAAATAGACCTTTTGGCCTTGGCACGACCAACCAGTTCAACCCTCGCGCCAATGGGGGAAATCCACCAAACAGGGCGTGCCAACTAGTGCTCTGTCCCAATGTATTACTCACGCCAAGCTTAATAAGGATTGTTTTTTAAAAATAAATGGCGGAAGTTTGATTCCAACCAACTCCTAAACGAGTCTCTAAAATGAGTTGGGAGGTTTGTCTTCGGATCTCCATGTAGGGGAGGTGGTTTTCCACCTGTTGGGGTTCCCATGTTTTGGCCAGATTGGCAAGACCAAAAGATGAGACAACATCAAACCACTTTCAAACCCTAGGATCTAGCCCTCCTAGGTCTAGAGAGGGATCTCTCTAAGATGTGTCAAAGGTATATGTCTTTGAGCTCAATGTTTTATGATATTAGGCTAGTTATTGGCACAAGATTTGTTTGTTTAATTTGAAGTTTGGTTGTTGGGAATAAGGAAGGAAGGGTTCAATATAGAACAAGGATGAACAAGAGAGATTTTAGTCAAAGGAGAGGCAAATCAGAGAACATCGAGGCCATTGGGAAATGGAGTCAGGAAAGGGTTTACTTGCTATCAACATGCAAACTTTCAGTTGGGCTAGTCATCTAAAGCATTGGATCCCAAAATGATTTGGTGGAATGGAACAATGAGGAGAGCAAGGTGAAAAGGTGGAAAGGGAGATAAACACCAATTTCCCGTCTATAGATCGGGTAAGAGGTCACTTAACTCCATACTTGCTTGGACATACTCATAGGAAACTCTCAAAGGTGGTTAAAAGCAGCTTGAGGGAACTTAGATAGGTTTAAGAGACTAAAAGGGTCCTAGAGAAAAAGAGACTGAGTTCTAAACTCCTAGCATTACCGTTTCATTCAATTAAACACTAGCAAGAACATCTAAGAAATAGATTCAATAATTCATACATCAGCTAGTAGGCAATATCATCCACTACACTGGTTAAACCATTTTAAATCTATTCTCAGACAACACATTAAGTAGAAAGCATTAAGGCAAGGAGAGCAGAAACATGAGGTGGCTAACAAGGGAAAATCTCATGCTAGATTTCTGATGCAAGCTAGAAGAAATGAAATGAAATGGAAATAAACACATAGACAGGAAAAAATCACCTCAGCTTTAGATAAGGATCCAAAGAAATGTGCTTGCTATATTAAGAACAAAACCAGTCAAGTACAACATAGCCAAAAGCTTGATATTATGTCTGAAAACCTTCCTCAGCCTATCTTACAGTCTTATACAGAGAACTTGTCTTAAGAGAATAGCTTGCATTCTACTGATATCCAATCAACAACCTTTTCAATAATTTCTTTCTGAGTTTTATAGTAGAAGAAGAGCCGAGGAGGTAGGTGAAGCACTAAATGAAACATTAAATCACAGAAAAGAAGGAGAGGGCCGAAACCCATTCTATTTTAAATCTCTGCATTTATCCCTGTTACCCTTTGGAACGAAGGGTTGATCCTCTTCAGCTTCCATTTACTTTTGGTATGGCCCTGATGTACCCTAGCTGTAGCGGTACTTTTTGGTACTGTGGGTGAATAAAAAAAATAGATTTGAGGTCTTCCATGCTGCACAACTAATGCTCTGAGAGCTTTGGATTGTGTTCTAGGCGGAAATATCCTCTGGAGCACGGCATATAATCAAAACAGTATGGGCAACCCATCCTTCTTCGGAGGAAAACATTTTGCTGATGGAGAAACCTGTCATACATTAATTCCCTCGTCTCTGTCAGTGAAAACCTTGCCGCTGTATCCATACTGTGTATTTATGGTGGTGTTTCACCTCTGTACCCTGCGGAACACGCAATCTGGACCAAGAAAATCAATGCAATGGGGGGTGGATGAAATGGTAGCGCGACGGTGGCGGAATGGTGGCCTTTTACTGAATAATGGTGACCAAATGCAACGAAATGGTGGAAATTATGAACAATAGGGTTTCATGGTGGAATTCAGCGTAGATCGTTAGATCGGGGTCCGGGAACAAAGATCAACGGCGGAGATTGACCCAGCGGAATGATATATGAAAATGAACGAAACGAACATGAAATGTAAGACTTTAATGCAAATATGGAACTTTGGTTAAAACCCAAAATGCATAGGAAATGGGCGCAAATGCAATGAAACTCGCGGACATGAACGCACGAGGTGGGACCCAGTGGAGGCGGAGATGCGATTAGATCCGAGCCGTGAGATCTCAGATCCAACGGACGATCAGATTTACCTCAGAGCATCGCAATCGGGAAGGGCAAGGGTGACACATTAACATACTTCTGATTGTGATTGGGAAAGGGTTGCGATTGGGGTGTGCGATGACCGTCGGATCGCGGGCTAGATGGACGGTCATGATCAGATCGGAGCAATCGCAATCGGGGGAAAACAGGGGTGACACATATTAAATCTCCGATTGAGATTAGGTGGGAGGAGCGATGACCGTCGGATCGGTGGGGAGGATGGACGGTCAGGATGAAATTGGGAGATGGCAGGATCGGGGATCAGAAGACATGGCTTGCGATTGAGCGGGGGGGACAACGATCGAGGGAAGCTGCGATCAATCGCATCGCAAGTATTTGCGATGGACCGATCGGGGGTAAAACACAAGTGTTGCGATTGCAAAGGTTTGCGATATGCGCGGGCCGTCTGATCTCGATAACAGATCAATGGTTGAAAAACAAGCAGCGAGACTTAATGTGATAAGCCAATTGCATCGGAATTTTTCTGCGTTACAAAGGATTTCGGTCCTCTGCCAATCTTCCGATTGCGATTAGCGCTTAGGACTTAAGCGCTTGGTCCTAGCGCAAGGGCATGTGTGGGAAGTGGTTGAAAGGGGCTGGCGTCAAAGGGGCTAAGCCCTTATAATAAAGTCGGAAATTGGGTTTTTAACCCAGTTTAGTGCATTTTTACACCAAAGGAGGGTAACGATAGGGGGGGAGAGGGGGAAAATGGGAAAACAAAAGGCAAGAGTGGGATTTCATGGGGATTTTGGGGAAATTTAGGAGGTAAGGGGGAAATTAGGGGGAAGAAAGGGGACTTGGTGAAAAGGAAAGAAGGATAAAATGGGGGGAAATCTGCAGAGATACAAGGGGTGAAAAAAGGCCTTTTTGAGCAAAATTTAGTCATTCAGCAAGGTTCATTGAGAACAGATTAGCAGAGGGAAAAAATTGAAGGCAGGGAAATTGACAAGACTTCAAGGATGATGTGTTTTCAAGGGAAATGCATTCCTTGAAGGCTTATGAAACAATCTAGCCCCTTTCTTTCTTGTCAAGGAATTCATAAGGGGCTAACAGTGGCTCCACATGGGGGTGGCTTCTTCTTGAAGGAGTCAAGAATTCAGAAATTGATCTTTGGTGTAGGCTAGATGCCTGCTGCTTAAGCCATCTTTCTTCTTTGATTTTCAGCTGCCACAAATATGTTAGATCAGCAAAACATCCCAACAATCTACCTACCCATTCTACAATCCTAGCATTTTTTCTTCTGGGGTGCATTTGAACTAGCAGACCCTCTACATCATTTATTTTATAACAGAAAATAAACCTATTCTAAATCTACCCTTATTACTCCATGAGACCAGATTAGACTTTTGGTCTCATATGTTTCTCTACCTAATCTAATATCTGCTGGGATTAAACTGTCCAACAGATTTCTTCTCTACATTCTACCACAAAAATTTAAAAACAGTCAAACTAGGATTAGACAGTCTATTTTGTTATGGATCCAAGGCATAAAAACAGTTGCACATGGACAGAAAACTTTGCAGAAAACTGAACAAACTTTGAAGGCTTAAAATCTGAAATCTTGGGGTATCCTTCTTCTCTTTGTGACTCAAGTTTTGGGCATGTTAGAGTCACTTCTTTCCTTCATTTCAACTCTAATTTTGGGCATGTTAGAACTGATTTTCTTGTCTTCTTTTCTGGTCTAGATTTTGAGCATGTTAGGACCAGCTGCTTTGCTTTCTTTGGCTCAAGTTTTGAGCATATTAGAGTCAATCTTTTACCTCAGAGGTTCATGTTCATCTCTATTTTTTTTTTGGAACATTTTCTCTTTTCTTGAAAACAAAATTCTGCAATGGTATGTACAATGGAACTGGATACTGGAAATTGAAAATCAGCATAAGTAGTGTTTGAGCATCCTGCCATTGACAGGGCCCCCAAACAGCTCTGTACCATCTAATTCCTGTAGGAAGAAGGCATTTGGACCCACAGTGGCCTGGATGATGTATGGACCCTGCCACAAACTGTCAAACTTGCTGTGTTTTCCTTTGTCCTCTCTCCTCGAGTCCCACTTCAGAACTTTATCTTAAATTTTGAAATCAGCGGCTTTGGTTCTCTTGTCAAACAACCTCTTTATGTTTTCCTGAACTTTGACAGCTCTGTTATAAACCTCTTCCCTTGTTTGCTGAAGATGAATTGTCTGGTTTATCCTTCTCACCATACTGTCTTCTTCCATTTGAATCTCTTGGACCAACTTGATTACTGGTGCCCCAAGGTTGGTAGTGTTGAAAATGCAGCAAGATGATGGAGCCTAGTGAAATGAAGTCGCCTTCACTAGGTGGGCCCGCAGGCTATTTTTGGCGCAAAGTCTATTTTTAGACTATGTCTATTTTTAGACATATGGATCATGGACTGGGAGTTGTAGTATGCTATTCTTGGAGGATTGGTCATGTTGGTAAAAATATATGGACCTCTATTTTTAGACATTTAGTTCGAAGTGTATTTTTAGATTGCCTGTCTAAAAATAGAACAGTCAAATATTATTTACCCTTAATAATATTTGGACTCTAAACTTCAGTTTACTCTCTTGGAGCACTTCAGTTTGACCCCTAGAGGTGGGGCATGCAGATGAAATGAGGATTTATGCTATTCCCATGGGTTTGGTGAGCTAATGCATGGTTGAATTCAGTTAGAGCTCAAGTGGCGGAGTTCGGTGGAGTTGATTGAGGAGTTGATGGAGTTGAGACTAGTTGAACTAGTTGTGATCAGTTTAACTGGCGATTACACTAGAGATGAGTTGGGTGAATTAAATATTATTTAATTCACTAATTATTAACTCATTATTCAACTAAAGAACTCATCAGTTAAGTCATTGCATGGACAGTTCAGTGGAAGACCAGTGGAAGAGGTAGATGGAAGGGTGAGATCGACAGCAGTTGTACATTAGTTGTGCATGATATTTGCACAATTAGTGGGATGAGTATTCCAATGATGATTGCACTGTTCAATCAAGGTGAATTCGAACTTGGTTCAGCTACATTCACACTTTGGATTGCGCAGTAGAGGCAGGCAGCTAGTGGAGGAGTTTTGAACCCGTGACTTGTTCAAAACTGAGCTAGTTTTGTGTGTAGCTTTTGGAGACAGTATTGAGTACTTGTGAAAAGTATTGTATTGTGTAAAGTTACATGTTCTCATCCATTTATATGATACATATAGCTGGGGGTTTTCAGCTATAAGCTTTCCCCATACATGCTGTGTTCTATGTGTGCGAATTGATGTTCTACCGCTTGTTTTATTTTCCGCATGTGATAATTAATTTGTAGAAGAGATTATGTGTTATGCAGCAAATCGAATTTGTGTATGATCAGGTTAATCTCAGTGAATAAATCTTCATTATTCAGCAAATTTCTACATGGTATCAGAGCAAAATTAATTGTCAAAGATCTATTACGGTGATTGCAATTATTTCCTCAGACAGAGTCTGCATTCGGGCCAGGTAGCCTCCGGATTCATCTTTATTTAGAAAGTGAAAGGTCTGGTAAATGCCCGTGCGGTCAATCTCTGATTTGGAAATAATTTGTTCTCAAGTGTAGATCAGAAGCGGTTGAGTTATCAGCTCTTGGAATTCGAATTTGCATATTTGTGTTCTTGGTGCCGCGGCGAAAATGTCTTTCAACGGATTGTGACTAGAGTATGCCTTGGAAGGCAGTTCAAATTATGTTGCATGGAAAGACCGCATGGAGGCTGTATTAGATGATAATGGGCTGTTGGAATTCATGGAGAAAGAGATTCCAAAGCCTACTTCTACTAATGCTGCTGTTGTCGAAGCATGGCAAAAGAAACAAGCAAAATGTCGAAGGATTCTGTTGGAGGGCGTAAAGGATCACATTGTATCCAGCCTGCATGGAAAAGCTTCTCCATATTTAATGTGGAAAGCATTAACAGATCTGTTCCAGAGAAAGAGTGAACAAAGGAAGTTGGCGCTCAAAGATAAACTCAGAAACATTAAGATGGAGAAAGGCGACAGCATCGCAAAATACCTCACGAAGTTCACTCAATGCAGAGATGAGCTGGGAAGTGTGGGGGTGACTGTCAATGAAGAGGACTTGGTGGACCTGGCACTCCTTGGTCTTCCGAAGGCTTGGAATTCCTATCAGGACTCTGTCAATGGTCGGGAGAAGTTTCCGGGATGGGAGCGACTTTGGGCGGATCTCATGCAAGAGGAGATAAGGAGGACTACCAAGGACGGATCTTCATCAAAGGTATCTGATGAAGAAAATTGCACTTTGGCTGCCAAAGCAAAGAAGGGGAAGAGAAAAAATGCTTCTGAGTCTGGTGCGAAAGGTAAGAAGCAAGACATGTCCAAGGTGAAGTGTTTTCACTGTCACCAGCACAGACACTATGCCACAAATTGTCCGCAGAAGTAGAAAAATAAGAAGGCTGCTGGATCTGCAGCGGGAGAGGCATTGGCTTCTCAATTCGAATTTGATTTTTCATTGATCGCATGCTTGGTTTCAAGTGTGATGGGATCAGTTTGGTTCTTGGACAGTGGTGCGTCATTTCACATGACCGGAGATCGAGATCTGTTTTTAGATCTGGAGGAAAAGGATATTGGAGTGCACATCGAGATGGGCGATGATGGTAGATACAGTGCGACTAGTATCGGTACCATTTCCTTTGAGAGGGAGTCTGGTAAAACTTTCATATTAAAGGAAGTTTTTCATGTTCCAGGATTAATGAAGAACCTGATCTCTATGGCGATGTTGGAAGACAAGGGGTATGATGTGGTCTTCAACGAAGGAAAGGCTTTCCTGTGCAGCAAGACTACTGGAGAGACCCGGAAGATAGGGGTTCGAGTCAAGAACCTTTATCAGTTGCAAGTAGATGGCTGCGCAGCAATGGCATGCAAAGCGGGAGAAGTGGTGAGCCGGGATGATGAGGGCGAACTGTGGCACAGGAGATTGGGCCACCTTCACCATGGAGCTTTGAAGATTCTGCAGCAGATTTCTACTAGGCTTCCTAAGGGCACCCTTGCGCAGTCAGATCAGTGCAAGGGGTGTACTTTAGGGAAGTATGTGAAAGCCACCTTTCACGAGAAGGATAGTCGCGCCACGACGATCCTTGAGAGATTTCACACAGACGTGTGTGGTCCTTTCTCAGTTGCTTCGACAACAAAGCACAAGTATTATGTGATCTTTGCTGATGATTTCTCTCGAAAGTGCTGGATCTTCTTCATGCAGAAGAAGAGCGATACATTCGCGAAGTTCTGTGAGTTTAAAGCACTGGTCGAGAAGGAGTCGGGGAAGAAGGTGATTGCTCTAAGGAGTGATAACGGTGGTGAATTCATCTCGGCCGAATTCAAGGAGTTCTGCAGCGCAGAAGGGATTCAGAGAGAGCTCATCGCACCCCATAACCCACAGCAGAACGGGGTGGCTGAGCGGAAGAACAGAACGATCGTGGGTGCTGCACGGGCGATGTTGCATGATCAGGGCCTACCCCTTCACTTGTGGGCCGAGGCATGCAATACAATAGTGTATGTGCAGAACCGTTGTCCTCACAAGGTTCTTGGCATGAGTACACCGGAGGAGGCTTATTTTGGCAAGAGGCCTGATATTTCCCATTTGCGGATCTTTGGTTCTCCTGTCTACATGCATGTGATGAAGGATGCGAGAAGGAAGCTGGATCCAACTGCTGAGGTTGGAATATTTGTGGGGTACACTGATACACCTCACAACTATCGGGTGTATTTTTCAGACAGTCGAAAGACTGTTGTGCGACGGGATATAAAATTTCAGGAGGAGAAAGCCATGCGGTGTTCGCTTGAGAGGGAGCTACACTTGCATGCAGATGAGGAGCTGTTAGTTCCTAAGGAGGAGCTTCCGGATGTGGATCAGCCACAAGAGGAAGTTCAGGAGGTGGAAGAAACCACCCATGCAGCGCCAACCATCAGAGGGCGCATGCGCACTACAGAAGCTGAGCGACTGGCTCAAGATGTAGAGAAGGTTGTAGGACCACCTACAGCACAGCGCAGACAGAGACAGTCACCGGATCGGTACACTGGATACATGGCTCTTGTGAGTCAATGTGTTGTGACGGAGCCATCCTCTTTTGAGGAAGCTGTGGAGGAACCCGCATGGGTTGATGCCATGATCGAAGAATATGATTCGATCATCAGGAACAGTGCATAGGAGATTGTCCCAAGACCGGTTGGGAAATCAGTTGTAGGTTCGCGATGGATCTACAAGGTGAAGCAGGCGGCTGACGGGAGTGTGGAGAAGTACAAGACGAGATTTGTCGCCCGTGGCTTCTCACAGATCGAGGGGATTGACTATGAGGAGACTTTTGCACCTGTCGCAAGGTACTCTTCCATACGGACGATCCTTGCTCTCTCAGCGCAGATGGGGTGGCACATTCATCAGATGGATGTGAAGACTGCGTTCCTCAATGGAGTTATTGAGGAAGAGGTGTACATAGAGCAGCCGGAAGGTTTTGAGATCTTCAGCAGTGAGTCGCATGTGTGCCGACTCAAGAGAGCACTGTACGGGCTGAAGCAAGCACCTCGTGCTTGGTACACTCGGATAGATAGCTACTTCACCGGGCTTGGATTCTCCAAGAGTGAGGCGGATCCAAAACTGTACCAGATTGTGGTGGAGGGGAAGCTGTTGATCATCGTACTGTATGTAGATGATCTGATTTTGACTGGCGATGAGCAGTTGATACTTTCATGCAAGGAGGATCTTGCACGAGAGTTTGAGATGAAGGACTTGGGCATCCTTCATTGTTTCCTGGGATTGGAGATTTGGCAGCGCAGCGGAGGACTGTTTGTTTCTCAGGGCAAGTATGCTCGGGAGATTTTGGAGAGGTTCAACATGCAAGGCTGCAAGCCTGTTGACACTCCTCTTCCTGGTGGTTGGAGGAAGGAGGATGCTACTTCAGCGGAGGTAGTAGATGCCACTGTCTATCGACAGTTGGTGGGGTCGCTTATGTATCTGGTCAATACACGACCCGATATATGCTATGCTGTTAACCAGCTTTCGAAAGCTATGGTTAAGCCTACCAAGCTCTTTTGGAAGGCAGGCAAGCATGTATTGCGCTATATCAGAGGCACATCGGGATATGGTCTATGGTACAGACAGGAGGATGGAGTGAAGCTTTTTGGCTTCACTGATGCAGATTGGGCAGGGAGCCCAACAGACCGGAAGAGCACTTCTGGAGGAGTTTTCAGCATTGGGTCGACAGCAGTTTCCTGGTACAGCAGGAAGCAGAGATCCGTGGCACTCAGTTCAGCAGAGGCCGAGTACATGGCAACAAGCTTGGCTGCATGTGAGGCTATTTGGATGAGGAAGATCCTCGCAGGTTTGTTCAGGTTGCATTTGGAGCCTACAGTGATCTACTGTGATAACCAGAGCTGCATAAAGCTCTCGGCTAATCCAGTATTTCATGATAGGTCCAAACATATCGACATCAGGTACCATCACATCAGAGATTGTGTTCAGCGGAGGATCATGATGCTTTCATATGTTCCCACGGAGGATCGGGATGCCGACATCCTGACGAAGGCGCTCACCAGGAGCAAGTTCGAATTCCACAGAGGCAGGATAGGGGTTGCAGATAATCCATATCTTGCTGAGAGGGAGTGTTGAAAATGCAGCAAGATGATGGAGCCTAGTGAAATGAAGTCGCCTTCACTAGGTGGGCCCGCAGGCTATTTTTGGCGCAAAGTCTATTTTTAGACTATGTCTATTTTTTAGACATATGGATCATGGACTGGGAGTTGCAGTATGCTATTCTTGGAGGATTTTTCATGTTGGTAAAAATATATGGACCTCTCTTTTTAGACATATAGGTCGAATTCTATTTTTAGACTGCCTGTCTAAAAATAGAATTGTCGAATATTATTTACCCTTAATAATATTTGGACTCTAAACTTCAGTTTACTCTCTTGGAGCACTTCAGTTTGACCCCCGGAGGTGGGGCATGCAGCTGACATGAGGATTTATGCTATTCCCATGGGTTTGGTGAGCTAATGCATGGTTGACTTCAGTTAGAGCTCAAGTGGCGGAGTTCGGTGGAGTTGATTGAGAAGTTGATGGGGTTGAGACTAGTTGAACTAGTTGTGATAAGTTTAACTGGTGATTACACTAGAGATGAGTTGGGTGAATTAAATATTATTTAATTCACTAATTATTAACTCATAATTCAACTAAAGAACACATCAGTTAACTCAGTGCATGGACAGTTCAGTGAAGACAAGTGGAAGAGGTAGATGAAAGGGTGAGATCGACAGCAGTTGTACATTAGTTGTGCATGAGATTTGCACAATCAGTGGGATGAGAGTGCCAGTGATGATTGCTCTATTCAATCAAGGTGAATTCGAACTTGGTTCAGCTACATTCACATTTTGGTTTGTGCAGTAGAGGCAGGCAGACTTGTGGAGGAGTTTTGAACCCGTAACCTGTTCAAAACTGAGCTAGTTTGTGTGTAGCTTTTGGAGACAGTACTGAGTACTTGTGAGGAGTATTGTATTGTGTAAAGTTACATGTTTCTCATCCATTATATGATACATATAGCTGGGGGTTTTCAGCTATAAGCTTTCCCCATACATGCTGCGTTCTATGTGTGTGAATTGATGTTCTACCGCTTGTTTTATTTTCCGCATGTGATGATTAATTTGTAGAAGAGATTATGTGTTATGCAGAAAATCGAATTTGTGTATGATCAGGTTAATCTCGGTGAATAAATCTTCATTATTCAGAAAATTTCTACAGGTAGGAAATATTGCTTCTGTACCATAAACAAGCTGAAATGGTGACATGCCAATGGATTTCTTTGTTGTAAGCCTGTCAGCCCACAAGGCATGCACCAATTTGTTATGCCATGACTTTTTGTTCTCTTCTAATAACTCTTTTATGATGTCCACGAGGCTCTTGTTTGATGATTCAACTAGGCCATTACCTTGTGGGTAATAGGCAGTTGAATGACCAAGCGCTATTTGATACCTGTGACAAAAATCAGCCATTTTCTTGGACCCAAAAGCAGTAGCATTATCGGTGATTATTTTCCTTGGAAAACCAAACCGAGAGAGGATATGACCTTCTAGGAACCTAATGATGACTGAATCGGTGGCATTCCTAGTGGGTATGGACTCTATCTACTTAGTGAAGTAGTCTGTGGCTGTTAGGATCCATTTTTGTTGTGCAGAAGAAGTAGGGTGGATTTCTCCAATAAAATCTAGGCCCCATTGCATGAAAGGACCTTAAACAGTGATGGGTTGTAAAGGGAGGGGAAGGAGTTTTCTCTTGCCTTCAAAAATCTGGCATTTGTGGCAGGAAATTACCATCTTATGGATGTCATTGAAGAGTGTGGGCCAGTAATAGCCAGCCCTGAGAATTTTGTTTGCAGTGGCCTTCCAGTTCAGGTGGCCTCCACACTCTCCTACATGGAATTATTGTTTAATCTTTTCTGCCTCTTTTTCAAGCAAACATTTAAGCAATAGGCCATTTGGATTTTTCCAGTATAAGTTTTCATTCAAAATGCAGTAGTTTCCGGCTTTAAGTTTTATGAATCTGGCCTTGGTTTTGGAAAGTTCAGGTGGAGCATTAAGGTTGGTGAGCACATAAAGGATTTCAGAGTACCAAGGGGAGTTCTGAAATTTCTCTTCAACAGTGGGAGCAGGCAATCTTTCTTGGTCATCTAAGGCAGCTACCATATTAATGTCGAGGGCTTGCAGATTTGTTTCAGCCATGAACTTAGCTAAGCCCTGGCCTTTGATCAACTTGGTGGGTTTTATCTCAATATCATACTCTAAAATCACAACAATCCATTTGCCCCTCTTCCCATCTGGGTCCTGGGATAGAATATCTTTGACTATTATGTTAGGCACATAAGCTACGGTGTGGGAATGAAAAATGTATACCCTGAAATCCTTTAAAGCCTTGACAAGAGCGTAGGCCTGTTTTTCCATTATGCTATATTTTAAGGGTGCATCCCTCAGTGCTTTGCTAAAAAAGGCAATTGGCTGTTCCATTCCCTTTGTGTTTTTCTGCAGTAAAACTGCAGCCACTGTATGCTCAGAGGAAAATGAAAAGATCAGGAAGTCTTTTGAGAAATCAGGCCTGACCAGAACAGGAGCTTGGGTGAGTGCAAGTTTTACTGATTCAAAATATTGTTTAGCTCCAACAGTCCATTTAACTCCTTCACCTTTCTTCAGCATGTTAGTCATATTCCTAAGGTGTTCAGCTAGGTTGGGAATAAATCTGCTAAGGAAGTTTATTTTACCAATGAAGGACTGTAATTCTTTGATGTTCCTTGGGTGTGTGATTTGTAGTATCCCCTCAACTCTCTGTGGGTCTATGCTAATTCCTTTTTCAGATATAATGTGGCTGAGAAAATTTCCTTCTTGCAGCCCAAATACAGTCTTTTTAGGATTCAGGGACAGACCAAACCTTCTACCATTTTCAAACACTTTCCTCGGATGTTTAAGATGTTCTTCTTCAGTTTTTGGAAAAGACTGTTATGTCATCCAAGTAAATCACAATAAAGTGCCCTATCTGTTGTGTAACCAGCTCCAAAAATAGAAGAAAAGAGATATCAACGCCTTAGAAATAAGCCACTTCGAGGGGGCAACCTCCAATACATTACATAAATGAAAAAATCTTTGATGATCCAATTTACAAAACCTCCTTTCTATATATAAGAGTCCATGGGGCCATAATGTAATCCTAGTGGGCCACAATGTAATCCTAGCCGACCTAACAACAATAATTTAAGGGCACAATAATAATAAAATGGGGGTTACAAGGGCAAAAAATTTCAAGAAAAGTTCTTGAAAATTAAAAGCTACCATCCCCAAAGATTGTAACCATTGTACTCCTAGTACAACATCAACACCTCCCATAGGAATGGAAAGCATTGGAATAATCAATACATATTCCCCTATGGTTAGCTTGATATTATGGCATTTACCAAAGCAATTTATAGTTCCTCCATTTGCAACCATCACTTGACATTCCGGTGCTGGGTATAGGAAACAATTTAATTCCTTGGCTACCTTACAATGAATAAAACTATGGGTGCTACCTGAATTAATCAACAATATTACCTTTTTCTTCTTGATTTTTCCTTCTATCTTGAGAGTTTGAGGAGTGGTAATTCCTGCCAGTGCATTACACGATATGGTCGGATTCATTTCTTCCTCTTCTAGGGCTGGTTCCTGGTGTATATCCTCTTCTTGTTCATTTTCTTCTTCCTCTTCACAATCTCTGTAAAATAATTTCTTCTCAGCACACTTATGACCTTTAGTGTATTTGCTATCACAACTGTAGCAAAGCCCTTTTGCTCTTTTTTCTTCCAATTGTTGTGGTGTCAACCTTGTAGGTTGTGGAAATCTAGCCATAGCAACACTTCCTTCTTTATAGAATTGAGTGGTAGGCTTCCTTGTCGCCATTATTTTACATTCAACTTTTCTTGCCAACTTGAATGCCTTCTCCAATGAATCCGGTTCCAAAACACGAACTTCATGTTGGATGTTATCCTTTAAAGTGCCTATGAAGAGGTCGATCCTGTGTTCCTCTGGAATATCAGTTACCCTTATATTCAATTTTTGGAAGTCCTCAATGTGTTGCCCCACTAAACCCTTTTGTTTGAGATTTATCAATTGGCTAAAGAAGGTGTTGCTCTTCGTATCCTCATAATGTGCTATCATTTCCTCCGTAAAAATTGACCAAGTGACAATTTTTTTACGGGAGAAAATCCATCGATACCATACAAATGTATTTTGTTCTAAATGTAAAGTTACAATGCGTACCTTTTGTGTGTTTTGCACATTATGGAGATCAAAATATTGCTCCATCTATAGTATCCATGTTACAGGATCCTTTCCATCAAACTTCCTCATATCCATTTTTGGAATATGGTGGTTCTTCCCGCCAACATTAGAGTTTATTAAATCACGATTAACATTGATTTTGTTCTCATCATGAGGTTCTTCTACTATCTTTTCACCATTAGGAAACATTTCTTGTATCAACTTTGTCAAACCTTCGATGTCTGTTTTTAGATCATTCTTCATGTTTTCCATCTTAGCTTCCATGCCATCCATCTTTGCTTCCACACCTTTCTTCAAAACTTCTATTTCATTTTTTGTTTCTCTTTGCAAGAGTGAAATTTGTTGCACTTGCTCTTGTAATTTTGATAGATCATGTTGCAATTCTTCATCTTCATGAGTCATAGTAGAGCCTTCTAAAGGCTTAATGGGTGTTGAATTATTTTTACAGGGCATCTTTTAGAACCCAATACTGATATGTTATTCTACAATATGCCCTTGGAATCAATTAAAATTGATTCTTCAAACAAGACTTATGCAATTCGGAAAAATACACACCTTTTTCTTTCTTTTGAGAAGCTCAATATTGAAATTGGATTATCTCTGTGATTGCAGCACTTAAATATTTGAATTTCAGTACCAATGTAGCCCTATAAATTATCTTTAGAATGCCACAGGTATGACCTGATTTGGATTCTCCAAGACAAATTTTTGTCCAATCTCCCACAATGACCTAATTATGGACTGGTTCAATAGAGCGAACTTGTACGACTTGCCACGTATCAATGTTTCATCCTTTGTCTCTGAAATTGATAGAAAAGAAACTAAAGTTTGTGTAATTGAGACCAATTTTTACGGCACTCCAATCCGATGCCCAGAGAGAGAGTTATTGAAATTTTCCAACGATCACCTCTTTGAGATGCAATTCAGGAACTTGAAAAAGCACTACCTTTCACAGATCATATCTCCAAAAATGTTGTGAACCAAGCTCTGAAATGTTTTGACGAATTTCCTTAGGATTTCAGCTTCGCACTATACGAATTTCAGATTCTGAACCTTCGTAGAAAAAAATTTATAGCACAAATGTCACGATGACCTGTTTAGGAGCCTGAAAACAGACCTAACTTCCACAGATCATATCTCTGAAAATATTGTGAACCAAGCTCTGAAAGTTTTAGAAAATATTCCTCGGGATTTCTGCTTCGTACCCTAAAAATTTCATCTTCTGAAACTTCGTAGAAAAAAATTTATAGCGAAAATTCCACGATGACCTGTTTGGAGCAGCGAAACCCTAGAATCCAAAGCTCTGATACCAAATGTTGTGTAACTAGCTCCAAAAATAGAAGAAAAGAGATATCAACGCCTTAGAAATAAGCCACTTCGAGGGGGCAACCTCCAATATATTACATAAATGAACAAATATTGGATGATACAATTTACAAAACCTCCTTTCTATATATAGGAGTCCATGGGGCCATAATGTAATCCTAGTGGGCCACAATGTAATCCTAGCCGGCCTAACAATAATAATTTAAGGGCACAATAATAATAAAATGGGGGTTACAAGGGTACAATAATAACAATAAGGGGGTTACACTAACAACAATAAGGGACTATACTAGTAATATAGGGAACTAACACTATCTCATCTGAAAAATATATATCCATCGCTCTTTGGAAGGTTGCACCAGCGTTCATCAACCCAAAAGGCATCTTTACATACATAAAAGTGCCCAATGGAGTGGTAAAGGCTATTTTGAGTTGATCTTCTGGGAGAACTAGGACTTGGTTGTAGCCTGAGAAACCATCTAGCAGGGAGATTCTTTTGGAGCCTACTACCTTCTGAAGAATATGTTCCATTTTTGGCAGAGGGTAGTTATCTTTGAGTGAGGCTCTATTAAGATTCCTGAAATAAATACACAGTCTGATCTCCCCAGTTTTCTTTCTCACGACCACTAAATTTGAAACCCAATCAGAGAACCTTACGGGAACAATTATGCCTGCCTGATACATCTTTTTAATCTCCTTTTCCACTGCAGGCAACTGTTTTGGATTTATCCTACGAAGTTTCTCCCTAAAGGGTTTATGATTCTCTTTCAAAGGTATTTTGTGCTGTATAATGTTGGTGTCATAAGCCTTTAGGTCTTCGTAACTCCAAGCAAAGACGTCAACAAATTCTTTAAAAAGGTCTATATATTTCTTTTTCATTTCTGTGGGTAAGGAGTTTGCCAATTTAATCATTTTTGGCTTATCTGCTGTGCTTATATTTCATTCTTCTACGTCAGAGTCTGCATGCTCTATGGTAGGATTTTTATCTACATCATCGAAGTCAAACAGGTCTTCTAGCGGAGCTAGACCGCGAGGTATGTTCTTATCCCTGGAATGAAGCACCTCGACTTCTTCATTTTCTGAGTTTTCACAATTTCCATTTGTATTTCTAGTTTCTTCGTTCAAAGCGTTTATTTCTATGTTTAAAGGTGGTTCTTCCTCGTCTGGGGGTTCCTCACTCAGGCAGCTATCACTAGACATAGATTCAGAGTCTGAAAACTCAAACTCGTTCCTGCTGGTCAGGAAATCTTCAATTTGTTTATCCCCCTCGAAAACCTGCCAATATTTTTCATTGTCTGGCACTGCAGGTCTGAATTTGGTCTGTATGATGATTTGTTGGTCATTTGGAGTTTTAGGGTAGGAGCTAGCCAGGCAGGCCAGTCCGTTTGCGATAATGTTTTGACTCCTAGGGACGAACACTAATTTGTATTCGATAAATGTTTTCAATATATCTTCGGCATCGTTCCTGTATGCCCTCAGCCTAGGGTGCTTGGCTATGTATTCACCGTTTACCTATTTTATGACCAACTCTGAGTCTCCCCTCACAGTTATCCTACGGGCTCCTATTTTCTTCAACAGATTTAGACCCAAGATTAGAGCCTCGTATTCAGTAACATTATTTGTGCATTTGAAATGCAGACTACAGGCGTGGCTCTCTGCGTAATCGTTTTCCGTATTATGTAACCATACCCCTGCCCCTGCAGTTTTTTTAGTATAGGACCCGTCAAAGCTCATCTCCCACAAGGGTTCTTTCTCAGTTTCGTTATCATCTCCTTCCCTATGGTTGGGTTTTCCATTGTGCTACTTTATAGAGTCTGTACTAGGCTGTGAGATACTTTTTTCTTCGTGAAATGTATGGGGTTTAGAGAGTCGGCCAGATAACTGTTTATACTTTGTGTCTTGTTCACTCAGAGCTAGGTCTCCACCGCACAGTCTATAGATTTCGTTGTTGTTTTCCTCTTCATTTTCCTCTAAATCTAGGGCAGCCATTATGTTAAAATCAATAGCCTCTGCCTCTCTGTTTGTATCTCTGTTTTGGGACTCTGACCCTTCTAAGGATTCATCACTACAAAATATGAAGGAGTCAAGGTCTGTGTGTACAGAATAAACAGGTGAATTTTCTGGTTTTTCGGGGCTACTGACTAGGAATTTCATCTGTGCCTCCCTATATAGTTTTCTAGATTGGCCAAAGATAGGAATATGAGCATACCAGGCATCACTCTTGCATTGTTTCCTGCAGCTTGGCTCCCTGTCTCGTATCATATACACACTGCCTTGAAGCTGGCTTACCCGCCACCACCAACATCCACGATATACTATTCCCAAGTGGGATTGGAATTAGCTCACCACACCGTCTTTTGGTCTAGGCCTGGGCATTTTATTTCTGTAGAGTCAGGGTCTCGTCTTTGCCCAGGGCTGGAGTTGACCTTAGGCCTGCCCTCTCCATGATTCCCAAGGAGTAGGTGTGAGCCTCAGCCATGCCAACTGCATTATCTGAGAGATCTTGTCATGATATTGATTTGACACTAGAAGGCAGAACTCTTCTTCTTTAAAACTTCCTATCTTATAGTCTGAAACAGGAGGGAAGGCTGATTGTCATTCAGATTTACAGTGTCACCACTCTCACTTAGGTTCAAAGCTTTCAAAATCTGGCCTTTATATACATCCTGAGTGGCCAACTTAGAGAGTGGTACAAAGATCTTAATCTTTGCAATCTCACTTTCCAAGTTGAAAGTGGACTGACTCTTAGGAAAGTTCAACTTTGTTTTGCTAGCCACTGCCTTGGTGGCTGAATCAGTGGGCTAATTCTCACTATGTACAGGTTTTGGGACTATTTTATCAGGAGCACTAATTGCAGTGCTAGTGCTACTAATTGGCTGACTTTGTTTATCACTCTTTTGGTTGTCCTTTTCTTTGTTCTTCCTAGAACTTTCAGTTGCTGATTTGTTACCTTCAGCAGTCACTCTGGAAGTTTTCTCAGGCCTCTTTTTTATGATAACCTCAGAAGCCTTAGTTTTGGAATTTTCTTGACTCTTCTTGCTTCTGAGTTCATATTGTTCTCTGACATGCATCATAGCATTTTCAAATCCTAGCGTGTAATCCTTAGATTCAAACCATTCTTCATCCCAACCTGAGGGAGAAGACTGATCTTCTTCTGTGGAACAGTTATGGATCAATTTTTCTACTTCAAACATGTTTATTGTATTCCCTTTAGACTCTTCTATGATTCCTTCATCTTCATCAAGAAATTTTTCTTGAAATGGGGGAATGACTTGCTGATCTGATTCTCTTTGTCTGTTGGGAGTGTTATTATTTCTTCTAAAGTTCTAGTTTTGGTTTTGGTTTCTATTTTGGTTACTGACTGTGACAACCATTTTTTCCATCATTTGCTGTAACTTTTCCACATTTTTAGACAATTTATCATAATTTTGGTCAGATGAGGAAGCTACATTGTCATCTCTGTATGTTAACCTCTTCTCAGATCTCAGTCTTGCTCTTTTCTCAATCAGATTTTCCTCTATGTTCACTGCTCCTTTCTACATGTCCTCCAATGTGTTGTACTCTTTATCCCTAAGCTCATAGGCCATGTCAACATCAAATCCTTCGGGGTATTTTGCTAGAGCCATGCCTTGTGGAGGTTTCATATGTGGAGGGAGGGCATTGTAAATGTTGTTAAATCTTGTTGTGTAATCATGGACACTCTCTCCTACGTTTCTTTTAAGGCTCATGTATTTTGCTAAGAGTTGGTGAGGGTTAGCCTTAGCTTCCCATTTTTTTATGAAATTCTGATATAAAGCTGGAAGATCATTGATGCTACCTGGAGGTAGGCCCTTAAACCATTTCTTCACATCACCCCCTAAGCTCTGGGAAAAAATTCTCATTTTGAATGTATTATCATCTATTTCCATGTAGTCAAAAGAATCTTCCATCTTATCTATATGTTGTTGGGTTGTGATGGACTCTTTTGCAGTGAAGTGTGGGATCTTTGACTGATAATCATTTGGTAAGGGTACTAGAGGTTGAGGTAAAACCAGAGGTGCATACCAGGCTACCATAATGATGTTCTGATGAGGTAAAGGGTTAACTTGCGCAGCTGGTATATGGATGATAGGGATATTGTGACCAGCAGAAGACTGATGCGCAGATCTAGGGTGACTGAGCCCCAAGTTTTGTATGAAATGTATATCAGGAGGTGTAGAAGGAGGGGTATGTCTATTCCAAAGGTGTCTACCACTTTGAGGTGGTGAACCAGGAAGCTCAGGGTCTGGCTGGTCTAAAATACTGAATGAACTAGTTCTAGGTAATCTATTAGGTAGGTCTAGGTCAAGGTGAAAGTGTGATAGAGCTGTAAGATCTTCTGGTGCAGAGTTAGCTCTATGGATGTGGTTGGAAATAGTTGGTTGTTTATGTGTGTGAGATCCTTTGAGGATGCTCTCAGGGTTATCAAATATTTCAGGTGGGTTTGGGTTAGGGTAAGCTCTGGTGTGAATGGTTCTGTAAGCCAGAGTGTTGTTTTAACCAAGAATCTTAGCCCTATTTGTTACTTCTATTGTGGTTGATGTTACTATGGAGTCTGGTCTCCCAGTGGAGTCTAATGTGAACCAAGATAATCAGTAGGCGTATTGACCACTAGCGGAGTCTTTTAATCGTTTAAGAAATATGGAGTCACCAGGTGGAAAGGTTTAGGATGTTTTTGGAGGGTACACTATTCACCACAGTGCTTATGAGATGTCCCCTTTCAAGGATATCTTCCAAACACAGCAAACTCTAACCAGAGATTGACTAGGAGGGAATTTACCAGATGTGTCACCTTTGAAAGAGTGTGAGATCTGAAGGCTACCTGGCCCTTTCCAGACTCTATCCAAGAGTATGGGGAAAACACAAAAAATGGTATAGAGGTTGAACTGTGAATAGGAATGTTTAACTACCAACCTAACCAGAGATTGTAGGCTTTCTGAGGCTTATGATATAGTAAGGTGAGAAAAACTCAGAATTTCCCCAGCGGAGTTTCCATTATGTTGGGGTTCCCATGTTTTGGCCAGATTGGCAAGACCAAAAGATGAGACAACATCAAACCACTTTCAGACCCTAGGATCTAGCCCTCCTAGGTCCAGAGAGGGATCTCTCTAAGATGTGTCAAAGGTATATGTATTTGAGCTCAATGTTTTATGATATTAGGATAGTTATTGGCACAAGCTTTGTTTGTTTAATTTGAAGTTTGGTTGTTGGGAATCAGGAAGGAAGGGTTCAATATAGAAAAAGGATGAACAAGAGAGATTTTAGGCAAAGGAGAGGCAAATCAGAGAACATTGAGGCCATTGGGCAATGGAGTCAGGAAAGGGTTTACTTGCTATCAACATGCAAACTTTTAGTTGGGCTAGTCATCTAAAGCATTTGATCCTAAAATGATTTGGTGGAATGGAAAAATGAGGAGAGCAAGGTGAAAAGGTGGAAAGGGAGATAAACACCAATTTTCCATCTATAGATCGGGTCAGAGGTCATTTAACTCCAGACCTGCTTGGACATACTCATAGGCAACTCTCAAAGGTGGTTAAAAGTAGCTTGAGGGAATTTAGATAGGTTTAAGAGACTAAAAGGATCCTAGAGAGAAAGAGACTGAGTTCTAAACTCCTAGAATTACTGTTTCATTCAATTAAACACTAGCAAGAACATCTAAGAAACATATTCAATAATTCATACATCAGCTAGTAGGAAATATCATCCACTACACTGGTTAAACCATTTGAAATCTATTCTCAGACAACACATTAAGCAGAAAACATTAAGGCAATGAGAGAAAAAACATGAGGTGCCTAACAAGGGAAAATCTCATGCCAGATTTCTGATGCAAGCCAGAAGAAACGAAATGAGATGGAAATAAACACATAGACAGGAAAAAATCACCTCAGCTTTAGATCAGGATCCAAAGAAATGTGCTTGCTATATTAAGAAAAAAACCAGTAAAGTACAACATATCCAAAAGCTTGATATTCTGTCTGAAAACCTTCCTCAGCCTATCTTACAGTCTTATACAAAGAACTTGTCTCAAGAGAACAGCTTGCATTCTACTGATATCCAATCAACAACCTTTTCAATAATTTATTCCTGAGTTTTATAGTAGAAGAAGAGTCGAGGAGGTAGGTGAAGCATTAAATGAAACATTAAATCACAGAAAATAAGGAGAGGGCCGAAACCCATTCTGTTTTAAATCTCTGCATTTATCCCTGGTACCCTTTGGAACGAAGGGTTGATCCTCTTCAGCTTCCATTTACTTCTGGTATGGCCCTGATGTACCTTGGCTGTAGCGGTACTCTGTGGTACTGTGGGTGAATAAAAAAAATAGATTTGAGGTTTGCCATGCTGCACAACTAATGCTCTGAGAGCTTTGGATTGTGTTCTAAGCGGAAATATCCTCTGGAGCACGGCATATAATCAAAACAGTATGGGCAACCTGTCCTTCTTTGGAGGAAAACATTCTGCTAATGGAGAAACCTGTCATACATTAATTCCCTTGTCTCTGTTAGTGAAAACCTTGCCGCTGTATCCATACTGTGTATTTATGGCAGCGTTTCACCTCTGTACCCTGCAGAACACGCAATCTGGACCAAGAAAAACAATGCAATGGGGGGTGGATGAAATGGTAGTGCGGCGGCGGAAGAATGGTGGCCTTTCACTAAATAATGGTGACCAAATGCAACGAAATGGTGGAAATTATGAACAATAGGGTTTCGTGGTGGAATGCAGCGCAGACCGTTAGATCAAGGTCCAGGAACAAAGATCAACGGTGGAGATTGGCACAGTGGAATGATATATGAAAACGAATGAAATTAACATGAAATGTAAGAATTTAATGCAAATATGGAACTTTGGTTAAAACCCAAAATGCACAGGAAATGGGCGCAAATGCAATGAAACTCGCAGACATGAATGTACGAGGTGGGACCCAGTGGAGGCGGAGATGCAATTAGATCCGAGCCGTGAGATCTCAGATCCAACGGACGGTCAGATTTACCTCGGAGCATCGCAATCGGGAAAGGAAAGGGTGACACATTAACATACTTCCGATTGCGATTGGGAAAGGGTTGCGATTGGGGTGTGTGATGACCATCGGATCGCGGGCTAGATGGATGGTCAGGATCAGATCGGAGCAATCGCAATCGGGGGAAAACAGGGGTGACACATATTAAATATTTTATTGTGATTAGGCAGGAGGAGCGATGACCATTGGATCGACAGGGAGGATGGACGGTCGGGATGAAATCGGGAGATGGCGGAATCGGGGATTGGAAGACAAGGCTTGCGATTGATCGGGGGGGACAGCGATCAGGGGAAGCTGCGATCAATCGCATCGCAAGTATTTGCGATGGACCCATCGGGGGTAAAAAAAAAGTGTTGTGATTGCAAAGGTTTGCGATATGCGCGGGCCGTCCGATCCCGATAACAGATCAACGGTTCAAAAACAAGCTGCAGGACTTAACGTGATAAGCCAATCACATCGGAATTCTTCTGCATTACAAAGGATTTCAGCCCTCCGCTAATCTTCCGATTGCGATTAGCGCTTATGACTTAAGCACTTGGTCCTAGCGCAAGGGAATGTGTGGGAAGTGGTTGAAAGGGGCTGGCGTCAAAGGGGCTAAGCCCTTATAATAAAGTCAGAAAGTGGGTTTTTAACCCAGTTTACTGCATTTTTACACCAAAGGAGGGTAACGATAGGGGGGGAGAGGGGGAAAATGGGAAAACAAAAGGCAAGAGTGGGATTTCATGGGGATTTTGGGGAAATTTAGGAGGTAAGGGGGAAATTAGGGGACTTGGTGAAAGGGAAAGAAGGATAAAAT
This sequence comes from Pinus albicaulis, assembly GCA_034641835.2. Lineage (NCBI taxonomy): Eukaryota > Viridiplantae > Streptophyta > Pinopsida > Pinales > Pinaceae > Pinus > Pinus albicaulis. Next base: position 57,299,771 of record CM076575.1, on the reverse strand, counting down.
GGGGGGAAATTTGCAGAGATACAAGGGGTGAAAAAAGGCATTTTTGAGCAAAATTTAGTCATTCAGCAAGGTTCATTGAGAACAGATTAGCAGAGGGAAACAGTCGAAGGTAGGGAAATTGACAAGACTTCAAGGATGATGTGTTTTCAAGGGAAATGCATTCCTTAAAGGCTTATGAAACAATCTATCCCCTTGCTTGCTTGTCAAGGAATTCATAAGGGGCTAACACCACCTATCATGGAAGCTTCCTTGAGGATAGGGCCAATATCACCATTGTAGGGATCCCAAATCCCCTTCCACCATCTATATAAGCTTGTCATTTTCCCTTTGCAAGCTAGCCTGAATGGAGTTGAATCATTAGTATGGAGACTATCGCTAGACAGCCTCTGAGAGCCAAGCCGAAGAGAGAGAGATTTGTCCCATTCTCGACGAGCTCCATCGAGACGTGCTCCGCTGTCGACCCGTTGAACGAAGATCCAGTGTCAGAACTCAGGTTGTATCTTTCTTTCGTTATGATTAATAATAAACGACTTTGATTATGGTTCCATTCATATGTTCATGTCTTATGTTATGAATTATATCTTCTCTGACTGATATATGGTTGCATGTATTAGGTTTTACGTTGCGTGTTGTTTCTTCATGTACGTGCAGGTGTTTGAAAGTGCTAGGTGAGAGAATTGTGATCTGCCAAAGCAAAGGATGGAAGCGCCATCTTCTCTGCAAGCAATAACAGCATGGGACTTAAGGTAGGCCTCTTGTCGCATCTTGGTCTTTTGTAACTAGAAACCTGCATCTTAGCGTGACTCGGTTGTTGCTAGACCCGATCTGGGCTAGTAAGGATCGCCTCTATTCGCAGAGGGGATTTACCTCTCCAACAACCATTCTTCACAGTAGCAAAACCCCTAGAGAGGTCATTCATCCAAAATCAATCACAACTATCATCCTCTCTAAACATTGACTTTGAAATCTGGCTTCACGAAGAATCAATACCAGATCTCATCCAGACCCAAATCCCCCTCTCACAGTTTATAACCCAGAAAATATTTTGTGGCAAACTTCTAAAACTGGTAACTTAGCTACTGATAGGACCATCCACAAAGAAATCTCTGTACCTGAACATCTTACGTCCTTGGAGGATTCCCAGTTTGACTTGAGTTTAGAAAAAACCATTTTTAGAAGCAAGTCACAAAGTAAAATCAACCTTGACGATATTGAGTCCTTATATTTGCAATAGAGTCCTAGCAGAGAAGCCTCACCAACTACACCTCCTAATTTTCAGCTTCTCCACCACTTTGGCTCTTACGACCCCAAATCTTCTCAGAATCAGTTCATAAGTCCAAGTACCTCCGCCACACCCATTCAGACCACCACTGTTCAAATCACCTCATCTCATCCTACAAGCCCTCATATCGTAAATATACCATCAGCTCCTGCCATGGCATCTTGGTATGCGCCCTTAGTATTACCACAACCCTTGGCACCTTTGCAACATGACTACCAATCCAAAATCCCGCACTTCACTGTGTTTGAGGCTACTATCGCCCAACAACATGTGGATAGAATTAGTGATGCCTTTGAATACATGGAAATAGAAGACGAGACCATAAGAATGAGGATGTTTTCCCAAAGCCTAGGTGGAGAACCCAAGAAATGGTTTAAAATCTTAGCTTCTAACAGTATACATGATCTCCCAACCCTCTACCAAACTTTCATAAACAGGTGGGAAATCAGGAAAAACCCCATCCAAATCCTTTCCAAATATAAAAATCTTAAAAGGGATAATGGGGAAAGTGTTCGAAACTATTGCAATAGGTTCAACAGTGTTTATAACGCCCTCCAGACTCACTTCAAACCCCTACTTGGCTCAACATTAGCAAATTTTCTCGAAGGTTTCGATCCAGATATGACATACCAACTAAGAGACAAGGACCCCGCAACTTTAGAAGAAATGAAAAAAGTGGCTATGAGTGTGGAAGCCAACCTAGCTGAAAAGAGAGCTAGGATGAGATCAGAAAAGAAAGTCACATACCAAGATGAGGTCGCCCCTTCAGTCTCTTCCTCAGATCCTAGAATAGATATCCTGGTTAGATCCATGGAGAAAATGTGGGAAAAGATAAGTGAAAAAGCACCTCTTAGGGACAACCAGCCAAACCCTCAAAACAGGAACCGGAACCAAAACTTTAGAAGAGACCCGCCTCAAAATAAACCAATGGAAAATGACCAACAGATCAGGCCACCTTTCAATGAAAACTATGTTGATGAGGTGGAAAGAGATATAGAACCACTTGATGAAAGTCATTTAAACTTGATAGGTTCCTATAACGAGGGTGAGGTTTTCCTCACAGAAGAAGAACAAGTTTTCTTCTCCTCAAATCAAATTGAAGCAAATTATGAGGACCCCGAAGATCTTGATATAGGATTTCATAATGCCATAATAGAAGCTCATAGGAAATATGATCTTAGGAGTAAGAAAAACCAGGAAAACTCTAAGAAAGGTAGCTCAGACACTGTTGTTACTAAAACCCCTGATACCATTCTTAAAAGAGCAGTGGATAGTAACAAAATCGTGGCCAAGAAAACTAACCAAAACAAAGATAAATATATTCAAACAAGCCTTGGCCCAGACTGTCCTAGTACCTCTACTAAGATTCTCGAGATAGCTGTGTTGAACAAAATCCCGAATCAAAGTCAGCAAATTAAGAATATAGAGAAAGTCATGGCTAAAAAAACTGAAACAAATCTATCTAAACTATATACACCCTTCACTTTTGAAGGGGAAATCTCCAAAATTAAGATCACCATGCCCCTCACTGAACTTCTTGCCCAAAGCTCTTACAAATCCCAAGTGCTAAAGGTCCTAAAAATAGGAAATGATGCAGATACTCTACACCTAGCTGATGATACCCTTGAGGTGTTGTTTGGTCCAAAAATAGAAGGGAAATTCCAAGAAGGAACCACTCTTCCCTTTTACATTAGTCTGAATATACATGACCAAATCCTACATAATGCCATGCTGGATTCCAGGGCCTCACACAATCTCATGCCAAAAGTTGTAATGGAAAGATTAGGCCTAGAAATAACAAAACCTTATAAAGACTAGGCCTGATCAAAGATCTTTGTTTCAGTTTAGCCCAAATACTTGCAAAACACCTGATCATGGACATAGTGGTAGCAGACATCCCTCCCAAGTACAGAATGCTTTTATCCGGAACTTGGGGGGCCAAGCTTCAGGGAAATATTCAACTAGATATGTCCTACACCACCATTCCTATATTTAACCAAACAAGAATACTGTATCGGGAATCACACACGAAATATATGATCAGCAGCCAAGAAAGGCCAGATAACATCCCGATGTACTCCTTGCATTCAGTTCTAAATTCCTTCATTTTACACATTAATGAAGACATTGAGGAACTATCAGGAGAAATTGAAACAAATTTAGGCACACCACATAATCCACCCCAGGTTCTCTATGATGAGCTGGACACTCAAAATTATCATGACCCTGAGCAGTTATGTCTTGAGGGAATAGAAGTCGATTTTCTAGAAACATAAATAGAGAAAAAAGAAAAAACATTATAAACCATCAAGAAAATTGCTCAAACCATAGACAAATATTAGCAGTAACATCGGGAAACTTTTTCAGAACAGAGGCACTAGAAGACTTGCATATTACAAACCTTTTTGGAAATCAAGGGCAGGGTAGCCTAATGTTCTTACCATACCTAAATGCTTCATCATCTCATAACTTTACCTCCTCAAAAGAAACCTTGACTACAGCCACAACAGCTAAAGATCTGGGAAAAATTGCTGATAAACTTAATATGGAGGGATATGATGACTGCAGTCCAAATATACCTGAGTTGTTTGAACTAGCTAACATTCTATCACTCCACCAAAGACTCAGAACTGCTAGAATTTGCAAGATTTTTCAAGATGCTAGTGCTTGTAGGGAAAACAGAGTGAAGCACTATGACACTGCCATCATTCCAACAAACAACTTTGACAAAGGAAAATACAAAAATCTTGATCAAACATTAATAATCAAAGACAAGACAACTGGACATAGGATTTGTGTTGATTTCATAAACACAAATACACACCCTTGGAACAGAAGTTATATCTTTCCTGCACAAGACCATACTATACAAATGATAGGTGCTTCTAATCATGTGTATTTACAAAGTGATGTTTCAGGGCATCAGCAATTAATTCCTTTGCAAAGCAAACAACTCAAATAAATTTTCAAATATTCTAGAAGCAGTTCCATTTTCAAACCCAGAATTGCAAAACCGCCAGACACCAAAGACATGTTCTTGAAGGCCATGTTTCCAGTTCTAAATTTCTTCATTATGATGTACCCTGATGATGTCATCATATGCTTCAAAAATGACAAAGAATATCTGCATTATTTGAAAAATATGTACAACAAAAGGAGAAGTGGATATCAAAGGTATAAAGAAGTACAGCGAGAAGACACAGGGTTGTTTAGAGATTCATGCATGGAGCCTTACGTTATGCTTACAAGAGAAAATTTTCCAAACTTTTCTTTTCAAGAGCTGAGTGGACCAAGAGTGTTAGGAGATCCTTATGAAGATAAAATGCTCAAGTTTCACCATTTTTAGGAATTCTAGCTCCAGTTTTAAAACACTTTCAATCATTGTACATATCATTGTTTGAAGAAATAAATAAAAAAATAGAAAATTCAAAAACAATAAAAAAGTAGAAAAATAGGGCAGTTTGAAGAACATAAAAAAAAAAGCCCCATGTTCAAAAAAATAGTCATTCTGAAAGCGCGCAAGTCTAAATTTTGCTACTAGTGCTCAAAGATGTCTTGTTCAGTTATCTAGCCTAATCATAACTGAACATGTTTTAAATTTATTGCTGATAAGTTAGTGAAAAAATGGATAGTCAAATTGTGTAAGCTTGACTTGTCAAAGAAAGTAGATTAGGAAAAGATATTGGTTCCACATGCTGAAAACAAAACCAAAGAGGAAAACAGGGATGAAAAACAAACTGTGTAACCTAACCCTGATTTTTCTAAATCTTGTTTTTATGAAAAATAATATTTGTGTGCAGCTTGTCTTTTATGCCACAAGTACATGACAAATCAGATTGTCTAATCCTGATTTAGTCGTTTTTCAATTTCATGTTTTAGTTTAGTGAATCAAATCCTGGCAAACAACTTAATCTTGACAGTCGATCTAGCATAGGTAGAGAAACAAAGGATTTCATCAGTTTAATCTGAACTCCTGGCAGATATAAGTGTAGAATTAGATAGTGTCATTTTTCAAAAATATTATGCCAAAGGGTTGCTAGTCTAAATGCACCTGAAAGAAGAAAAAATGTTAGGGAATTTAGCTAGGTAGGTAGGGATGACTTTGATGTATTCATGTTGTCAATTTTCAGAAATAGCATCAAGAAAGAAAGAAATTTGCGCCAATGGAAAAGGCACTGGTTTTCAAAAGCCAAAAATCTGAAATTCTGGACACCTCCTGAAAAGGAGCTGCCCTCCCCAAATGGAGCCACTATTAGTCATCAGTATTTTTCACATGCTGATGATGACTAGTTTCTTAAGCTAAGTTTTCTAGAAGCTGATCTCCAATCTGTCTAATTTGTCATCTAGAAAACACCCCAAAACAATTTTTGTCCTCCTACCCCTTCCGGTCAGCCTGTGATGAGAGAAAACCCATTTGTCAAGTCCTATTTGGTTTTCGCAAAGTAACCCAATCCATAGTTGCCTTAGCTGAAGATTATCCGTTGTCATTCACCCTTATTCCTCAAGATTTTCATTATCCAACTATTGACAAAATGTCTGCAACCCTATCTTTGGTCATATGTCATTTGGAAATCTAATCATACCAAAGAGAACACTCGGAATATGTCAAGATCACCCCTAAGTTAGATTGTGGTGTTTTAGGGAATCCTTTCCTTGGCAAAAACATCCTGAGCCAAAAAGCCTCTGTTCAGTACCATCCAGCCTTGAATTAGCACCTAATATGCAAAAACAAGTTTTGATCCACCCATAGGTCGCACCACTAAGAGGTCATTCTATCTCAGTCCAGAAGAAGTTCAACAAAGATCGAAAACAGAAGAAGATAAGTATGCTCACTGTCTAAAAGAACATGCTTAGGTCAGGAAAAATCTCCATAAGACCCCAAGGAAGCTCTTCAAAGTTAAAAGTCATATGTTTGCTACATCTTTGTAGGGATGTGATTGCAACAATGATTAATGTGTAAAGGAGCAAAAGAACAAGGTCAAAAGGGTCCTTCATGCTGAATTAGCTTGCCCTCAGTAAAACAAGTGAAATACAACAAATGAAGGGCTGCTAATTGGTGAAGTCTGAAATCCAAGTTGCCTAAAAACATAGAGTAGCCTCCAAGTCATATGAATGCAAAAAGCTGGTGTTATGCTGATCAACAGTGTTCTCAGCCCCTCCTCCAAAGGAAAATCCAACCTGCCTTTGCAAACACAATCAAGGGAAGTCATTCAACTATGTCTAGAAAGAAAATATTCTACATACACAAGTCATGTGATTTATGTTCTAGAAATTCACAGGGATAGTTTACACAGAATACCTATCTCAGAACCTATATCATGAAGCAAATTGTTTCCTATTTGACATAATACCAAGCAGAGACACATGGTCTGCAGAAAGGTGATAGAGTTTTGAAGTAGGTGGTTAGAAAAAATCATGGTAAATCCTCCTCCAATCAAGAGCAAATGGTTGAAAGCACAACAATGACCTCCTTCATTAAAAGTAGATGGTTAAAGGCACAATGAGAACCTCCTTCATTAAAAAAAAAAGCAGAGGGTTAAGTTGTCAAAGTGATTTCAGAAATTGTGAGTCACCTCCTTCCAAGGGATGGGAAAAATATGCATGAGTAGTGTTTTCAAATGATGTGTGAGCAATTTTCTTATCGAAATTACAAGGGTGGAAATCAATGGTGTGTCAATAAGAGTTCATAAGTCAAAAGCCTATTCCATATCACAAGCTAAAAGCTTATCTGAGAGAGATAGCATGATGGTGTTAACAGGCTCTGATCCTGCTTTTGTGAAAACCTTCCCCAAAGGATAAAGCCTCTTATGAATGGGGGAATTGATAGACCAAATCTTGGGTTCTAGTCATATCTGTAGAATGGTATAAGGAATTATTGGTACAGGTGAATGTAAAAAAGACATTCTCATTTTTATAAATCCATTGAAGTTTATCATAGGCTAAATTCCCCCAAGTGATAAATGAAAAGAAAACCTCAAGGAACCCCCTTTTTAGATCATTCAAAAAGCAGAAGCCTTACTATTAAGATAGATATATTTTCATTATTTAAGGGATCTTTCCATTTAAAATTAGGGACACAACCATGTTTTCACATAAGCATAGGTGGTCACACTTGCAAGGTTTCTCTTTCAGTACAAACAAAAGTTTACACACAATAAAAAAGAAGACTTCAGAATAAGGTGCCTAACAGTATTGACAAACTTCCAAAAAGGCCTCCTTCACAAAAGAACACCAGTGGGCCCAGTATTGGTTTAAAAGACCTCCTTACTTCAACAAAAATGGGTACATATAGTTTCAAAAGCTGCAGTGGTTGATATTTTTATAAACCGCTTCAAAAGGGCACAAAGTCACTTTTCAAATTTTCTTTCAAAAGCAAAGGGGAAGTTTGTCCTTTTAAATAAAAAAAAAGAAAATTGGGATTTTTGAGTATAAAGGAGCTCGACCATGGGTCATTCATCACTTTGCAAGACCCAAGTCAAGGAAAAGAAGCGATTTTTGAGCAATTTGGAGAGTTTTTTTCAAGTTTAAGGTTGCGCGGCATGCCTGTCACAACACGTGGTGTGCCTGTAGCAAGGACTCAGTGTAATTTCTGAAGCATCATGGTGCGCCTGTAACGCTGCATGATGCGCCTGTGCCGGGCACCCATGCCGACCTAATAGGCCCTTCTACGTGGCGCGTTTTTCGCTAAACGCCCACTCACTTCAAAATCGCTCCAAACGCTTTTCTTTTCCCACTGCACCAACACTCAAAGGATCCACAAACTCATTTTTAAGGTATTCCTCGCTTCTTGGTCAGGTTTGGAGTTCAAGAAAGGTTTTTTGCTATGATTTCATAGATGAACATTGGTTAAAGGAAAGGGCTAAAGGTGTCAATATTGAAAGAATTTTTGTGCTAGGAATAGATAAATATTCACACAGTCTTTACAACATAAAACAAAGTTTGTGTAGAGAGTCTCATAACCAGCTTGAAGGAGTATGTTGAAACAGTGTCTTTCACGAGCACCTTCTTTCCAAATAGCTACAAAAGATCATTGATTGTAGAGAAAAATAGTAATCATTCAGGGAGACAAAGTTTGTTTGATAGGGATTAAAACTAAAATGACAAGAGGGCTATATTTATTATAATAACCCACAAAAGGGCAGTTTTAGTCAAGGGCAGAACATAGTGTTTTTATTAGGGATATAGTCTTTGTTTTAAGTCCCTTAAAAAAAAAAGATATCAAAGAGACAGTGATTTTAAAGGAACCTCTTTCTCGCTTCAAACAACCACAAAAAACAATGAATTAAGGGAGAGGAATTCATATTGTCAAGGTCATAAAGATTTGGTTTCATTTGAACAAGTTTGTTGGCTAACTAAGGACAAACTTAGTTTTTCTAAAAGAGTAAAGGGTGTTTGATTAAGAGCCTGTTTCAAAAAACACTTGAGCAAGTTTTCCTGGGTAAATAAACCAAGGATCTCAGAAGAAAAATTCCTCCTAAGCCAGATAATAGGAGTGGTCCTCAAAAAAGTTATGAGCCTTTTTCAACTCAGGAAGTGAATGCCTCTCCTTCAATGCTCTTTAACTTTCATGAAGTAAGATGTTTGGAATTTTTTCAAAAGGTTCAAGAAGTGAAAAGTCATCTTCCTTTGACACATCTATTTACTTTAAGGCTGCAAAGGAAGCATGTTCATCTAGCAAGTTTAGACTTCAAGCTCTCTCCTAGAGCTATCTCCAGAGCTACCAAAATTCCATATGTCGGAGAAAAATGGTTTAAGAAAACCTACCTAGATTCAGATCAATACATGTTAAAAATGCAGCAAGATGATGGAGCTTAGTAAAATGAAGTCGCCTTCACTAAGTGGGCCCGCAGGCGAATTCTGGCGCAAAGTCTATTTTTAGACTATGTCTATTTTTAGACATATGGAGCATGGTTCGGGGATTCCAGTTTGAGATTCTTGGAGCATTGGTAATGTTGGTAAAATAGATGGGACTCTGCTTTTGGTGGGTCTAAGAGGTCGGCTATTTTTAGACTCGCTTTAAAATAGGGAAGTCAAATATTATTTACCCTTAATAATATTTGGACTCTAAACAAAGAAGCTTACCTCTCTTCTTGGAGCACTTCGGCCGAAATATGTAAGTGCCTCCAGACCGATGCTGGAATTATGTCTATTCTGGTTGTTTGATGGCATCATGCATGGTTGACTTCAGTTAGGACTTCAGTGGCAGAAGTTTGGTGGAGTTAATGAGACAGATAGTGGAGTTGTGTTCTGCTTATTTTAGTTGAACTAGTTGAGATTAGTTTAACTAGCTAATCAATTAGTTATGAGTGGAGTGAATTAAATATTATTTAATTCATTAATTAGTAACTCATTATTCAACTCAAAAACACATCAGTTCACTACAGTGCATGATCAGTTCAGTGGAGACCAGTGAAAGAGGTAGATGAAAGGGTGGAGTTAGCTATCAGTGGCGACATCAGTTGTGCATGAGATTTGCACCACACTTGGAGGATTTGTCCATGACAATTGCGCAGTCAAGCCAAGGATATTCGAACCTTGGATCTCTATATAGATAGGCCTGGATTGCGCAATAGAGGCAAGGCAATTGGCGGTGAGTTTTGAACCAGTAACCTGTTCAAAACTGAGCTAGATTGTGGGTAACTGTATGAGAAAGTATTGAGTACTTGTGAGGAGTATTGTACTGAGTTTGTTACTTGATTTATCCATTATAATATACACAATAGCTGCGGGGTTTTCAGCTATAATATTTCCCCATACATACTGTGTTAATGTGTATGATGATTTGATGTGTTATCGCTTGATTTATTTTCCGCATTTGTGATGATCTGAGTGGAAGAGATTATGTGTTGCATATAAATTCGAATTGTATGTGATCAGGATAGTCTCGGTGGATAATTAATCATTATTCAGCAAATTTCTACATGGTATCAGAGCTATTGAAGCAGAGATTGATCATCACAGTGATTACAAACTTATTTCGGTAGACAGAGTCTGCATGCGGGCCAGGTAGCCTCCGGATTCATCTTTCTTCGGAAAGTGAAAGGTCTGGTAAATGCCCCTTGCAGTCAATCTCTGTGCTAGAAATAATTTGTTCTCATAGATCTAGAGCGATTGAGCTTTGAAGTGGAATTCGAATTTTGCAGCAGTTTTGTTTTCTTGGTGCCAGTGTTGAAAATGTCTTTCAACGGTTTGCGACTCGAATATGCTCTTGAAGGCAGTTCGAATTATGTTGCATGGAAGGATCGCATGGAGGTAGTATTAGAAGATAATGGTCTGAAGGATTTCATGGATGTGGATGTCCAAAGGCCCACTGATCCTGCTGAAGTCGAAGCATGGAAAAAGAAGATGGCGAAATGTCGAATGATCCTGTTGGAGGGCGTCAAGGATCATATTGTATCCAGCCTCCATGGAAAGGCTACTCCATATTTAATGTGGAAAGCTTTAACGGATCTATTCCAGAGTAAGAGCGACCAAAGGAAGCTGGCGCTCAAAGATAAGCTCAGGAACATCAAGATGGAGAAGGGCGACAGTATCGCCAAATACCTCACGAAGTTCACTCAATGCAGAGATGAGTTGGGAAGTGTGGGGGTGACTGTCGAAGACGAGGACATGGTCGACCTAGCTCTCCTTGGTATTCTGAAGGCTTGGCACTCATATCAAGATAGTGTCAATGGTCATGAGAAGCTGCTGGGATAGGAGCGCCTTTGGGCGGATCTCATGCAGGAGGAGATAAGGAGGACTACTCGAGATGGATCTTCATCAAAGGGAGCTGATGAAGAAAACTACGCTTTGGTGGCCAAAGCAAAGAAAGGGAAGGGTAAGAAAACCTCTCATTCTGGTGCAAAGGGAAAGAAGCAGGATATGGCGAAAGTGAAGTGTTTCACTGCCATGATCACGAACATTATGCTACCAATTGTCCAAAGAAGAAGAAGAACAAGCAAGCGGGAAGATCTGCAGATGGAGAAGCTTTGGCTTCATAGTTTGAGCTTGAATTTTCACTGATCACATGCTTGGTTTCCAGTGTGATGGGATCGGTATGGTTCTTGGACAGCGGTGCGTCATTTCATATGACAGGAGATCGGGATTTGTTCTCAGATCTGGAGGACAAATATTTGGGTGTTCACATCGAGATGGGCGATGATGGTAGATACAATGCGACTAGTATCGGTACCATATCCTTTCAGAGGGAGTCTGGTAAACCCTTTGTATTGAAGGATGTCATGCATGTACCTGGATTGAAGAAGAACTTGATCTCTGTGGCGATGTTGGAGGATAAAGGGTATGATGTGGTCTTCAGCGAAGGAAAAGCCTTCCTGCGCAGTAAGACTACTGGAGAGACCCGGAAGATAGGGGTTTGAACTTAGAACCTTTATCAGTTGCAGGTAGATGACTGCGCAGCTATGGCATGCAAGGCGGGAGAAGTGGTGAGCCGGGATGATGAGGGCGAACTATGGCACAGGAGATTGGGCCATCTTCACCATGGAGCTTTGAAGATTATGCAGCAGATTTCTACTGGACTTCCTAAGGGCACCCTTGCGCAGTCAGATCAGTGCAAGGGGTGTAATTTAGGGAAGTATGTGAAAGCCACCTTTCACGAGAAGGATAGTCGCGCCACGACGATCCTTGAGAGAGTTCACACATACGTGTGTGGTCCTTTCTCAGTTGCTTCGACAGCAAAGCACAAGTATTATGTGATCTTTGTTGATGATTTCTCTCGAAAGTGCTGGATCTTCTTCATGCAGAGGAAGAGCGATACATTCGCGAAGTTCTGTGAGTTTAAAGCACTGGTCGAGAAGGAGTCGGGGAAGAAGGTGATTGCTCTAAGGAGTGATAACGGTGGTGAATTCATCTCGGCTGAATTCAAGGAGTTATGCAGCGCAGAAGGGATTCGGAGAGAGCTCATCGCACCCCATAACCCACAGCAGAACGGGGTGGCTGAGCGGAAGAACAGAACGATCGTGGGTGCTGCACAGGCGATGTTGCATGATCGGGGCCTACCCCTTCACTTGTGGGCTGAGGCATGCAATACAGCAGTGTATGTGCAGAACCGTTGTCCTCACAAGGTTCTTGGCATGAGTACACCGGAGGAGGCTTATTCTGGCAAGAGGCCTGATATTTCCCATTTGCGGATCTTTGGTTCTCTTGTCTACATGCATGTGACGAAGGATGCGAGAAGGAAGCTGGATCCAACTGCTGAGGTTGGAATATTTGTGGGGTACACTGATACACCTCACAACTATCGGGTGTATTTTTTAGACAGTCGAAAGACTGTTGTGCGACGGGATATAAAATTTCAGGAGGAGAAAGCCATGCGGTGTTCGCTTGAGAGGGAGCTACACTTGCATGCAGATGAGGAGCTGTTAGTTCCTAAGGAGGAGCTTCCGGATGTGGATCAGCCACAAGAGGAGGTTCGGGAGGTGGAAGAAACCACCCAGGCAGCGCCAACCATCAGAGGGCGCATGCGCACTACAGAAGCTGAGCGACTGGCTCGGGATGCAGAGAAGGTTGTAGGACCACCTACGGCACAGCGCAGACAGAGACAGTCACCGGATCGGTACACTGGATACATGGCTCTTATGAGTCAATGTGTTGTGACAGAGCCATCCTCTTTTGAGGAAGCGGTGGAGGAACCCGCATGGGTTGATGCCATGATCGAAGAATATGATTCGATCATCAGGAACAGTGCATGGGAGATTGTCCCAAGACCGGTGGGGAAATCAGTGGTGGGTTCGTGATGGATCTACAAAGTGAAGCAGGCGGCTGACGGGAGTGTGGAGAAGTACAAGGCGAGATTTGTCGCCCGTGGCTTTTCACAGATCGAGGGGATCGATTATGAGGAGACCTTTGCACATGTCGCAAGGTACTCTTCCATACGGACGATCCTTGCTCTCTCAGCGCAGATGGGGTGGCACATTCATCAGATGGATGTGAAGACTGCGTTCCTCAATGGAGTTATTGAGGAGGAGGTGTACATAGAGCAGCCAGAAGGTTTCGAGATCTTCAGCAGTGAGTCGCATGTGTGCCGACTCAAGAGAGCACTGTACGGGCTGAAGCAAGCACCTCGTGCTTGGTACACTCGGATAGACAGCTACTTCACCGGGCTTGGGTTCTCCAAGAGTGAGGCGGATCCAAACCTGTACCAGATTGTGGTGGAGGGGAAGCTGTTGATCATCGTACTGTATGTAGATGATCTGATTTTGACTGGCGACGAGCGGTTGATACTTTCATGCAAGGATGATCTTGCACGAGAGTTTGAGATGAAGGACCTGGGCATCCTTCATTATTTCCTGGGATTGGAGATTTGGCAGCGCAGTGGAGGACTGTTTGTTTCTCGGGGCAAGTATGCCCGGGAGATTCTGGAGAGGTTCAACATGCAAGGCTGCAAGCCTGTTGACACTCCTCTTCCTGGTGGTTGGAGGAGTTGGAGGAAGGAGGATGCTACTTCAGCGGAGGTAGTGGATGCCACTGTCTATCGACAGTTGGTGGGGTCGCTTATGTATCCGGTCAATACACGACCCGATATATGCTATGCAGTTAACCAGCTTTCGCAAGCTATGGTTAAGCCTACCAAGCTCTTTTGGAAGGCAGGCAAGCATGTATTGCGCTATATCATAGGCACATCGGGATATGGTCTATGGTACAGACAAGAGGATGGGAGGAAGCTTTTCCTGATTCACCGATGGACAAGGTGAGTCCAAACGGACCTAACAGCAACAATTTCCGGAGGAGTTTACTGGGTCGACAAGCACTTAATACAAACAGTAGCGCAGATCTTTGGCACTCCGCCCAAATAGAGGTCGAGGGCACATGGCAGCCAGTTTAGCCGCATACAGCTATTTGGATGAGGAAGATCCTCGAGGTCATTCAAAGGTATCTGGAGGCCCACAAGGATCATCGTGATAGGCTCGTCTGTATTAAAATCTCAACTAATCCAAAAGATTTCATGATAGGTCCAAACATATCGACATCAGGTACCATCATATCAGAGATTGTGTTCAGCGGAGGATCATGATGCTTTCATATGTTCCCACTGAGGATCAGGATGCCGACATCCTGACGAAGGCGCTCACCAGGAGCAAGTTCGAATTCCACAGAGGCAGGATAGGGATTGCAGATAATCCATATCTTGCTGAGAGGGAGTGTTGAGAATGCAGCAAGATGATGGAACTTAGTGAAATGAAGTCGCCTTCACTAAGTGGGCCCGCAGGCAAATTCTGGCGCAAAATCTATTTTTAGACTATGTCTATTTTTAGACATATGGAGCATGGTCCGGGGATTGCAGTATGTTATTCTTGGAGAATTGGTCATGTTGGTAAAAATAGATGAGACTCTATTTTTTAGGTCGAAGAGGTCGAAGGCTATTTTTAGACTGCCTCTCCTAAAAATACGGAAGTCAAATATTATTTACCTTAATAATATTTGGACTATAAACAACAGTTTACTCTCTTGGAGCACTTCAGTTCGAGCTGCAGAAGTGGCTCATGCATCTGACAGAGGAATCACGTGGTTCCCAAGGGTTTGATGGCATCATGCATGGTTGACTTCAGTTGGACTTCAGTGGCAGAAGTTTGGAGGAGTTAATGAGACAGATAGTGGAGTTGTGTTATGTTTATTTTAGTTGAACTGGTTGAGATTAGTTTAACTAGCTAATCAATTAGTTATGAGTGGAGTGAATTAAATATTATTTAATTCATTAATTAGTAACTCATTATTCAACTCAAGAACACATAAGTTCACTACAGTGCATGATCAGTTCAGTGGAGACCAGTGAAAGAGGTAGATGAAAGGGTGGGGTTAGCTATCAGTGGCGACATCAGTTGTGCATGAGATTTGCACCACACTTGGAGGAATTGCCCATGATGATTGCGCTGTCAAGCCAAGGAGATTCGAACCTTGGATCTCTATATAGACAGGCCTGGATTGCGCAATAGAGGCAAGGCAATTGGAGGTGAGTTTTGAACCAGTAACCTATTCAAAACTGAGCTAGATTGTGGGTAACTGTATGAGAAAGTACTGAGTACTTGTGAGGAGTATTGTACTGAGTTTGTTACTTGATTTCTCCATTATAATATACAAAATAGCTGCGGGGTTTTCAGCTATAAGCTTTCCCCATACATATTGTGTTAATGTGTATGATGAATTGATGTGCGATCGCTTGATTTTATTTCCGCATGTTTGATGATCTGAGTGGAAGAGATTATGTGTTGCATATAAATTCGAATTGTATGTGATCAGGGTAGTCTCGGTGGATAATTAATCATTATTCAACAAATTTCTACAATATAAACCCTTCTTGAAACTAGAACATCGGGATGCATGCCCATCTATTTTTCCTTTTTCTTATTTATTGACCAGCTATGCTCCTCTCATGAAAACCATCATGAAATATTTCACACACGAAGGGAGGTTTTCCCGGGTTTATGCTTATCATATCAGGCTACTCATGCACTTCACAAGAACTCAATTGCTAAACCTACCATTTTTCCTCTATAGAAGCATTGACAAGATGGCTTCTACTATTCAAAAGAATCCTTCCTCTTAGTAGCAAGCTTGTATTTTTCATCATTCCCTTATCAAGATCGTCATCCTCCATCAACTTGAGAAAAAATGGGTTTCTTGGGACTCTTTCATTTCACATCCCGATTTCGCCATTGCTTCTTCATCGCATGTGCCTCCCTCACCATCCACTCATCATGTTTCTCCTTCTTCTAGTAAATCCACTCCTAAGAAGCAAAAATCTCCTATGATTGAAAGTGATCAAGAAGAGCACAGTGAAAGAGAGAAAAACGGTGATCAAGAAGAGCACAGTGAAAGAGAGAAAAGCAGTGATCAAGAAGAACACAGTGAAAGAGGGAAAACAAGTGATGAGGAAGGAAAAAATGAAGAATCAAAACAGGACAGTGAGCATGAAGAAAGAAATGATGAAGAGCTGGAACAAATTGATGATGAACACAACAGTCACAAAGAAGAAACTATTGGCAGCCCACACAGCAATGAGCATGATGATGATGAGGCACAAAATAGTGAGGATATAGACCCTAACAGTCCTGAAGAAAGCAGGGACAAAATTGAACAAGGTAGCCCTCAAGGAGACATACAAGGTGATAGCTAAGGCACTTGTGAGGAGGGTCAAGACAGTCCTCAAAGGGACACTTTTGATGAAAAACAGGAAAGCCCTCCAGCCAGCAAGGATGATGACAAGAAAACTTCAATTAATGAGAATTATAAAGAAGGCAGCATAGAACAAAAGGGCCAAAGAAGCGAACATGAGCATAGCAGTGATAAAGACCAACAAATCAACCTTCAAAAGGAGGAAAACAGTGAAAAAGATGATGAGGGGAGCAGTAAATTTAAAGAGCAAATAGAGCATGTGCTAGCTGCTTCTCCTAGGAAAGGGGCCATGCTTTCTTCTCCAAAGGTAACAAAGCCCTGTACTTCAATAAAGAAAGTGGCTCAAGTTGTAACTCCCAATTTTACTAGAGCACTCCAAAGCAAAGGCAAGTTTCCCAAACAATCCATTGTTGAATTACCAAAGAAGAGGAGAACCAAGAAGGCCACCCAAGGCAAGGGAAAAGATAAGGAGGAAAGTAGCCATGAGAAAGAAAGGGATTTTGATATAATTCAGATAAATAGTCATGACAGTGACAATGAGGCTAGAATCCTTGAGTCCCTCTTGAAAAATAGAGAAGAACAAATTCATGACCTAAGAGCTGATCTAGAAAGGTCTACGGACCTCATACATTTTCTGCAGACACAAAAAGAGAAAATGAATGTCCACATGGCAGTTTATGAGGCACGAGCTTTTGAGTACCAAAGGGAAGCCTCAAAGGTTCAAATCAAGTTGGAAGAACTTATGGGAAAATTCAATGACACTGAAGAAGAATATCAGCCAAGGAGGAAGAGGCCTAGGACTTTGGGACTCAAAAGAGCTTTGGAGAAACAGAAAGAGGAAGAGGCAACGCTTTTCCGATCTTTTCCTCTTACTTCCTTATTCACCCAAGAAATAGAAAAAAATAGGGAAGCATGGCTTGAAAGGGTGAATAAAAACTTGGAGGATAAGTTAGAAAGAGCTAATAGAGACTTAAGCCTTCAATGGAAAATGACTGGGCACTATAAGAAGCTAAATCAATTTTCCTAAAGGAAATTGAAGGTTACACAAGAAAAGCTCAAGGTGGCCCGAAAGAGGCGCCTAGTACAAAAGGTGAAGAAAGGCATATCAAGGCTTGAAATTTTGGCCTCCGCTTCTCAGAATGCTTCTGAAAACCCATGAGGGTCATGCTCGCCAAAATTGGGTATAATTCGACAAGTTTTTGTTTTTTGACATTTTTGGGCTTATTTGCAGAAAATCATGGGCATCGTCATTTTTGTTTGAAACATCCTCAAAGGTTTAAAGTGGTATCATTAGATGCAATAAAATTAGGGGAATCTACTCAGCAAATTTCAGATCAATTGAAGATGTTTTGGTCCCCCAAAGAGGCGAAAAACAATCACTTTTTCAACACTTTGCCTCGCATATAAGCAAAGGCTAATTTCTGGTTTTTTTCACACATGTCAGTTTTTCACAGGATTTTAGTGATCAGTTTGGGGAAATAAAAGTGTTTTCAGAAACTAGACATATAGGGCTTTCCAATGAGCCATCAAAGGCCCCATTTCAACATCGAGATGTCCTCCAAATGTTTCCCACAAGACAGGAAATTTTCTGCTAATATATTTCTGAAGCATTTTTGTGAAAAATGTAGTTTTTCTGAAGTGGCTTTTCCAAATGTGCGTTTAGCCTTTTTTTGGCCATTGTTAGTTGGGAAAATTCAATTTAATTTCCTTTTTTAGCATTTTTAGGATATTTTTATAGATATTTTGTGCCTTGGGCTTTGCAAAGCCTCAAGGACAAAATCAGATATTTGTGATGGGCCAATGAGCTTGCTAGTTGCACTAGGAGGTTCTCCTTCACTTTGGCCTATATATTCCAAGAGATTTCATTGTAAAAAAGGCTGAACGTGATGAGATAGAGAAATATATGGTTATAAAATCTTGGAAGAAATACTTTGTCTCATGCATTGGATAGTTTCTTGAATGTTTTGGATGATGAAAGAGGACTGCTGTTGGATTCCTTGACTTGGTAAAATGGTATAGTGTTCCTCTCTGTTATGTTTCCTTAGTTATAATACATGTTTCATGTTCTCTTTTTTTCTGTAGGCCAGTAAAGAATAGATTTGAGACATGCCCATGGAGGCACCTCAGATTTCCTGATTCATTATAGATTCTATGTTTGTCTTCTTTCTTAGTTATGTCAAATGAATTCTTAAATGCTCTTTGATACCCTAAGAAACGTGTTTTCAGTTGCATTAATGGTTATTATGTGTGCTAATTAGTATGATTCACGGTACACCCTGTTTACTCCTTAGTTAACCAAAACCCCATTACTGAAACCTTTCTCTGAATGTTAGATTGTCCTAGTTGAAACAAAGAGGTCTTGTATCGATCTTGCCCTTTGCCTATACTCTGCAACCTTAGTTCAAAGTGCCTGATAGCTCAAAATACTATGTCTAGGAGTTCCCTCTTAGTGGCTTGAGTTATTTGTTTATCTTAATTGTTTTTCCCCAAAGTCTGATAACGATTTTCCTAAAGTTAGAGTCATATATCTCTATGTATCACTTGGATGTTTATTTTATGCATCTATCAGTTTGAAGTTACATTTATCGTGATTAATGGTTAGCCCTACCACATAGATGTCTGTTGTAGAACTATTTATGTTTAAAAGTCTTTGTCCTTCACAAAACCTAGTGTCCATCCCATTTCATTCCACCTAAAGATTCATTTTACCTTGATCAAATCGGCCCTTCAATATACCTTGTCCACCATCTGAGCCTTTCTCGACCTTTTCGACCCCATAGCCCAGTTAATCTAACAATATTTTTATCTATTTAAAACTTTGATCAGTTCTTCCCTTAAACGCCTAAAAACAAAACCAAAAACCTACTTCACAACTAGCCTAAAATTAGAAACATAAGAAGCAAACAAATATACATCCCTTGCACAAATAGAGAGAGCCCTCTCTGAGTCCAGGAAGGCTAGGTCCTTGGGCTCCAAAGTTGGTTTGATGTTACCATGTCACTTGGCTTGCCAATCTACCAAATCACGGGACCCTAACAACAACTATAAAAGACCTTTGATACAATTGTTTAAGCAAGGAAAAATGGCATGATCAAAATAGACCTCCTTGGCTTACTATAAACAAAGATACTTCAAAGGGAGACTTCAATAATAGCCTTCAAGTGGTAGCAGACAAGCAGGGAGAACCATAAATCATGCTGAAACCAAATATTCGAACTATTAGATAAATAAAAAAACATGAGGAATAAAGAGAGAGATTAAAGACTCTAAAATACCTCAGCAGAAGAAAACATAAAACAGTGAAGGATAAACAGGTCTAAGGTGCTTCCAGGAGTCATTTCTTAGCCTAAAACTTTCATCCTACTGTAATAAAAAATTGTGGAACAAAATAAAAACAAGATAAAACATTAAACAGTTTAGAATACTTCACCAACAACCAAGCTCATGGATCCAATGATAGAGCCTTCTCAAGAACAAGCATGCACCAACATCATCAGGGCTTCCAAGACTTCAATTTCTTCTTCAACTTCAAGAGACTATGTATTATTTTAGAGAGTTTTAGTATTACAACTAGTGATCAAACAACCTGGATCTCATCTTCTTCAGAAGTATTTATAGAAGAAATGAGGAGGTGGAAGAGCTTTAGGTTTGAAATGCAATAAATTCTATACTAAATGCAACTCCAAACCTCGAAAACCATGCAAGGCCTAAGTCAGGAGAGCATTGAATTATGATTCTATTTATTTACTCTGTTTCTGTCTTTTTAAACTCAAAGGGAAAAAATATTGATTTCGAGGCTATTTCTTATCTTTATAATAACTCTGCTGACAGTTTGAGAATTTTTTCTTTCTTTGGTAATAACTGTTCAGCTGTCTTTAGATAAATATCTTCTATTATGGCAATCACTAGGCCTTTTTTTATTTCTTTGCGGCTGCAGGTGTCTTTTGGTAGCTGCAGAGGATTCAATTAGCCTCTGATGTGGTAGTGGAGGCTTCTCGGACTAATAGATATTATTGTTTTAACCTAAAACACCTTTAATTTACTTGATTTCTATGTTTTAGGCTTCTCAGACTGATAGATATTATTGTTTTAACCTAAAACACCTTTAATTTACTTGACTTCTATGTTTTAGGCTTAATTTCTATCTTTTGGTCTTCAAACTATCTTCAATTGTGGATCAAGTCTTTGATTAATTGATTTAATGCCTCAATACTTAAAAAATTGTGTTAAAACCTTAAATTTATTCACTTCTGCTTTGATTTCATATTGTCAAACTGATACTTTTCGGCTGTGGTGTTTGTTGTGTTTCAATTGTTGTTGCAGGCGCGCAGAGGTTGTATAAAGGCATCAGTGCTCATGAGGCACTGATAAAATATAATTTGGAACCTTGCGGAATGATTTCCTTTGTAAAATAAAGGCTTGGGGGATCGTCATCCCTAGCCTTTGATCTCTTTTTAAACAACTAGGAAACCTTTAAAACCTGCAAAAACATAGAAATGTTATAAAAATCCTGTGGGGAAAAGGTTTAAACTACTTCAGAGGTTTAGGTTTGAGCGTAGGCATTGGATGAATAGAACCAACGGTCAAGATTGCTTGTTGGGTCTGATGGGGAGGCAGTGGATAAATGGTGGCGAAGATTAATTCTGGGTCGTTGATCTATAGAGATCAACGATCGAGATTGATCGGGAAAATATAATGTAGAGGGGCAACATTATAATAAAATGGAAGAATTTTCAAAGGAAATTGGTCGAAAACCTTTGGTGGAAGGAACAAAGAGTTAAATGAAATTTGGGGTTTCAGAATAATTCTGGGCCATCGGATGAGATCAGCAACCAGAGATGAACGATGAAGGTTGATTTATGAAGTCCTTGGAGGATGGGTGGAGGGCGATGGTTTAATGGTTGGATTAAATTGGGACCTGTTGTAGCCCCTACAACACCCTCCAAAAAAGACCACCATTTCAAATTTTTGGAGCCCCTTAAAACTAAAGAGAAACTTTTAAGTCGCCAAGTCGCCAAGTCGCAAAGTTAAGTTATTGATGAAAACTACGACCTTGCGACCTTGCGACCTTGCGACCCCAGGTCGCCAGGTCGCCAAGTCGCAGGGTCGAAAATCCCCAAAATTAACGAAAAATGTGACCCCGCGACCTTGCGACCTAGCGACCCCAGGTCGCCAAGTCGCTAGGTCGCTAGGTCGCAATTTTATGATTTAATGAAAAGCGCGACCCAGCGACCTTGCGACCCAGCGACCCCAGGTCGCCAGGTCGCAAAACTATGAAATTAACTGATTTGCGACCCAGCGACCCGCATTTATTGCCCGCACGTGCGACCTTCTATATAAGGGAGGTCGCCAGGTCGCATTTTTCACATTCAGTGATTTGAAAGAAAACGCCTCTGACAGCTCAACTGACACGTTTTTCCCGGGTAAGTTTCCATTTCCTCCTGATGTTTCCATTATGATGCATTTCTTACCAAACCCATGTCCCCTTAGGCCTTTAAATTGCCATTTGTCTGAGCTTTTATATTTTTGAGTGTTTTGTGAATCTGTTTTCTGCATGAATGTCCAAACCTCACCACTTTCCTGATTCAAACACTCATGGCTTTGTCCCTTGCCCTTAAAATCATGCCTCAGCTCTGCCTGGACCCAGCCAACTTGTAGTTCCTCAAAAGGAGGGAGAAAAGAAGTCTCACGGCCACGCGCGCGCAAAACTCCCCGGCAAGCTTTATCGCGACCTGTGACCCAGCGACCTAGTCGCGAGGTCGCAAAGTCGCAATTTTCCAAATTTCTGAAATTTGCGACCCAGCGACCCAGCAACCTAGTCGCGAGGTTGCAAGGTCACATTTTTCATTTGTTTCGAAGAATTGCGACCTAGCGACCCAGTGACCTGGTCGTGAGGTTGCAAGGTCACGCCTAAACCTTTTATCTGCAACCCGCGACCTAGCGACCCAATAACCCAGTAGCCCAGTTTCACGTGTCATAGCTAAATTTCATCACTAAACTGTAACTGGTTTTATATCACCATGTCGTTCTTATCGTGGGATTCCTTTATGAATTTGACAGGTGAAATTCAAGAAGACATAGAGTGCATACCTGTGTTATCAGATTCTAGTGACATGGCGCCCCTGCTATCTCGGAGGAAGGACAAGAAAGTAGTGGAAGAGATTGATGAGCTGGAAGTGGTGTCCCCACCCCGAATATACAGGGATACACTATGTACGTTTACAAAAGACGACAGCATGCGATGGTACCAAGTATATCATGAGTTCGCCATACCGGAAGAGGAATTTCCAGAAGATCTCCCAGACCGGGAAATATACTTGGCGGTGAAGAAGTCCAAACTACATCTGGCAGGGGCGCATCCAGCCATATTCCCATGTCCAGAGGTTATAGATTGGATCATACAAAAGATGGACCCCCAGAAGTTTGTGATCCAGGACAGCAAAGGCAGAGCTTTCGCTACGCTGGTAGGCACGGATGCTCACATTTATTACTCACTGCCTCACCTAGATGAGCATTTCTTTCCAGAATGGGCTATTTCTCACGTCGTTCTGATAGTTGATACTATTAGACAATGGTGGGAGGAGCCCGAGAAGTTCAAGGTCAAGAAATACCAAGAGTACCAGGTGGCGAGCCTGAGGAAGGTTTTCAAATTGGTTGCCGCCATGCTTTGCAGACTTTACGGGCGCCCAGATTGCTCCACTTTCAGCGGCAGTTGGGCTACTATCATGGAGTATGTGACAACATATGGCACCCGTTTCAACTGGGCCGGCATATTGATGACTTCGATGCAGACCAACTTGAACGCGGCATTGGCCCCAGATGAAGGAATGCCTGCCGAATTTTACATGGCCTCTTACCTACTAGATGCTGTCTGCGCCACAGTACAGTTTGAGGGATGGGCACACAACTGGGATTCCGAGCAGTCGCACGCAATTCATCTACAACTCAAGGTATTTTGGGAGTCCAAATACAAACAGGATATAGATCATATTTCCCAAGTATTTATCCCCTCTCTGTACAGACATTTATTTGGCCAAGACGCCCCCTGCATGTCTTGGAGGGCCAAGGAGACTCTAGTCAAAGTGGCACACTGGTTCCCTTTCCCTGGATACACCTTCATCCGAGTCTTTGGAACTTACAAGGCACCACATGCTATGCCTCGCTTTGTTACAGACAAAATGCTTATTCAGGAGGTATGCTTTCAAATGTCGCACGGCTTCTCCAGCATCCTGTCTAAAGGCAAAAAGAAGTCGTGGCCCACGCTACCCCTCACCATTGGTGCATACATAGTTAAAGACTTCAGGGAAGTAGCAGCAGAAGCAGAAGCCATGAGAAGTTATCAGCTCGGGGCGCTTGAACACCGAACATATGACCCAGAGAGAATAGTTCCTGAACACTGCCTGAGAGCTAAATTCAAGTGGACTTATCAACATCTTGAGCGCCCGACGGAAGATGAGAGAAGGAACTGGTATAATTCTGAGAGACAAATTGCCCCGGGAGCAGACGTGGTCCAAGAAGACCCAGATGATCAGAGCTTAGAAGACAGAAGTCGTCAGTTAGGAGGTTCCTCTTCCTCTTTACCCAAGAAATCTCGAACCAACACAGGGCTTACTCCATCCATCAAACAAAAAGAAGCAGAGGCAAAAGCCCAGCAAGAAAGAGAGAAGAAGATAAAAGAGGATGAGGAAGCGTGCCAAAAGAGTGCAATAGCAACACAAAAGAAGAAGCAGGCCAAAGAGGCCAGGAAAGAAAAGGAGGGCAAGGAGGCACAGGCCGCAGAAGAACGGGCACTTAAGGCAGACCTGGACAAAGCAGAGGCTGAACACCAAAAGAAAGCCGAACAGGCTGCTACAGCTAAGCAGAAGAAGAAGGCTGAAATAGAAGCGGCAGCAGAAGCTGAACGCCGACGAAAGGAAGAAGAAGAAAAGAACAAAGAAGAAAGGGAGGATGACATGCTAGATGACCTCGAGGTGACTCCCCTCGATATACCTCTGGGCAGTACCAAGCTCTCTGACGTTAGATCGCCCCAGGGACAGGAAGAAGATGTGTTTGACCTGACCAGACTCACATTCGATCAGTTTTCTTTCAAAATCCGGCAAGAGAAAAGGAGGTCACTGGCGCAAAGTCCCTCTGCCACATCCACAGTGGCAACAGGCAAAGACATAGTCCTTGATACCAGGACTAATCCTGTAATGATAGCATCAGCAGGTACTGCTTTCGCCGCAGCTACGGAAGAGAATGTAACCCGAATGAGTAGAGAAATAGTCTCTCTACAAAATAGACTGCAAGCAGCTGAGCAACGCGAGAAGAGAGCAGAGCAAGAGAAAGCAGAATTGCAAGCAGAAGTTGAACAACTTCGAAACCAGACTCCACCAGTAAATGAAGTCCCGCTGGCCATTTTCAAGGAGTGTGAAGTGTTGGAAGTGACCATGAGGCAGGTGTATGGTGAAATTTTCACCATCAAACAAACAGTCGCCCCACTGGCAAGAGCACGAGCGGAAACCAGGCAAAGACACGAACAGCTCAGGGAGGCTTCACAGGCCTTAGACAGGATGATGGGCTGGACAATACGGTACCCTCAGGCACTTGAAAATTTTCCTAAGAGGGACTGGATTCACACGCAGGATGCAAAGGTTCAGCTCCGCATGGTGATACAATCTAAAGACAAACTGTCTAAGGACCTGGACAAAGTAATGTCCTCGTACAACCACCTGATCAGTGGTATCGACTCAATGCATACTTTGCACCACATTCCATCGCTTGGGGCATTGGACGAAGAGAAAACCTGGGAACAAGTGGACCAGGACGTCCAATCATTTTTGCAGCCTATCAAGCAAGCCGCTGTTGATCCAGAGCCCTCAGCATCTCAAGAGCATCTGAGTCAGTTTATTGCCACTCCAGCGTGGATTTATACCAAGCTTGCCTCACTTTCAAATCAGATCGCACAGAAAAGGGAAACCTTAGTACCAAATGTGTTGGAATGTATGCATCGATTGAAGGAGGAGGTCCCTCTGGTTTCCCCCATAGCGGCCGAATACCGGACATGGCAGGATTTTCTCAAGGAGCAACAGGTTGACGTCCTGACATTAACATTACACGTCTATCTCCACAGCCTGGTAGCAGCAAGTCATGAGCAGCAATTAGAGCTAGGTCGCAAGTCGCACCAACAGGACAGGTCGCAGGTCGCACCGCCTACCCAGGTCGCAAGTCGCGCATACCAAACAGGTCGCAAGTTGCAACCTCTTCGAGGGCGCGAGGCAACTCAATAGGCAGGCAGGCAAAAATTCGGGAAGCCCAAAGGGCAAGTTTGGTGCTATAAAACCCCCGACGGGGAAAGATACAAAGGGCTTTTCTTTTTGGAAACTCAAGAGCTACATGCAATTGTATTGAAAGATTCTACACTTGAACATATGAATATAGATTCTTGTTAAAACACCCTATGGTTATGATGTGTTTTGCTGTACGAACACTGTGTGTATTCCTTGTACAGTTTCAGAATATCCTATGATTAATGAAGCTGCACTCTTTATGTCATCATTTATGCGTCATGGCTACCTGTGTTGTATCAATGATGTTCATTTTACCATCTGTTCTATTAATGAATGTTAATGAACTATTTTGTTAGAATTTCGTTTTATCGTTCAGGAAGTAAAGGGTTATCTTATCATAAAGAACTATTTCTTTTGTGATCAGACTACCTCATAAGCATTACCCTCCAAAAGATGTGTTGCTAATGACATCTCTTGAGGTGTATGTGCTTTATCTATAATCTTGCTACGCATAGTGTTTGATTCGTGTTTAATACATCAATCCTGTATTCTGTATCATGGGAATAAGTGTACGTCCGCAGGTTCAAACAGGTTCTTTTGAGACCAAAGGGAAGTCGTCTTAAGCGGTAGCCGAACCCACACCCCAGACGGGATCCCTATTCTAAACGGTTCAAGGTCTAATTGGGACTTTCTACCGGGGAGATCCCCTACTGTTGGCTGGACAAATTTTCCCGTCAACAGAATTGGCGCTAGGAGAGCCTGAATGGCAGCCTCCCAGCACACAATGAACATTCCATCACAAACTCCCCAAGGGGAGGTCATAAACAATGAAACTGTCCCTCCTCCTCTAGAAGATATTCCAGAGAGGGAGACTCGATATTTTGAAATCACTAGGGCGCAGTTGAGAGCCTTGCGCCCAGCTGCCCGCGATCTTATCAACAACTTACGGTTTACTCCAATCATGGAATACCTTGCCCATACTAGAACTCCGCCCGAGAACATCACCCGAAATGGTGCCCTTGCGAGTACCATACCCGAGCTCGTAAATCTCATGTTGGAAGACCTCGCAAATGCTGTTGAAGAAAATGACCCGATTCTCCAAGAGGGCGAAGAATTTGCTGACACCGAGCCTTTCCCCGACTCCCAGCCTAACCAGACTCGAAAAAACAACAACCAGGAACACCTCCCACCTGGGGATGGTGAGGGAGACAGAGGCCGTGGAAATGTAGACGGGGGGAATAGGGCTCGTAGAAATGAAGGAGAAAGGAATAGAGCTCGCAGAAATGAAGAAGAAGGAAATAGAGGCCGAGGGGCCGGAGGTAGAGGAGATAGGGGCCGAGGTCAAGGAAACCAAGCTCGCAATCATCAACCAAACCCAATGAGGCCCCCTGTACACAACTTGGGATATCTTAGAGATTTTCTGCACCGTGGGAGACACCAAGAAGAACACTCCCGTCATGAGTCAGAAGCATCGGTCTCAGGTTCGAGAGGCGAATATGAACATGAGTTTAGGCAACACCAGCGGGCTAGGAGAGTGCAACCCCTAGCCTGGATGGCTCTATCCCCATTAAATCTTCTGGGCCCGCTCCAAGATCTGCCTAGGCATCCGGAGAAACATCTCCCTAAGTTCGACCCTGAGAAAGGCACCTTAGCCGAAGATCATATCAGCAGCTTCTATTTGTCTCTGCAAATCATGAGAGTCCAGTCGGATGATGTCGCATGTCGACTGTTTCCCCATACCCTCGAAAACAAGGTGGCCACATGGTACTGCTCTCTCCCTAGTGCCTCCATCACTTCATGGGACCAATTCCGTCGCACATTCCTGCATAAGTTTTTAGAAGATAAAACTCCTTCCATGCTTCTCACTGAATTGAGCACCATCAAGTGTCATAAAAAGGAAAAGGTTAAGGACTTCAACCAACGCTTCGCTACCATACTGCAGAAATTTTCCCCAAACCTAGCGTTGGATGACTCAATCACCATTGATTACTATACCAAGGCCCTGCCTAGGGACATTGCCATTTTCGTCAAACGTGAAGCCTGTGCTACCCTTACGGCTAATTATGAGGCTGCTCTCGCCGTAGAGAAAGACATGCTTTCGATAGGAGCCATTGATCATGAAGGGAGAGATGATCACAAGCCTAACACAAAAAGAGGTCAGTCCTCCACTCCTAAGACCACTGATAGGGATAGGGATGCATTTGATTTTGAAAGCATGGCAAAAACACTCAAGCATTTAACAAATGAAGTCATTGACCTAAGGAGAAAGGGCACGGAAGCCACAACTAGCACTAAACCACCCAAACCTTTCTTCAGAAAAAGTAATCCCAACACTAACAGACCTCCGTCTAACACAAATACTGCTCTCAATGTGGAAGAGATAGGGAAAGATAATTTCTATTCTTTCCACCAAGCTGCCCACTCTGAAAAAATGTGCCCTCAATGGATTGGCAGCATGATAGCAGTAGTTAATCAGCTTTTAGATGACCAAACTCCAGGGGATGTGACGGAGGATGATGTTTCAGATCACGATGAGGATCCACCCTCAAACGAAGAACCAGGATCCTCTATCCTTGCTTTTGACATAATCCGAGGTGGGGAAAACCTTACCTCCATTGATATCAACATGGCAGATGCTCCCAAAGATCAGCCCGTGCAGAATTATAGCCTCAGAAGCAAAGGACCAGTTCCCGAGCAATCCTATGAAGACAAGAAAAGGGCTTTCCTAAGGAAAATCCTGCCCCCAGGAAACGGAAAACAATCTGTCCCGGAGAAGCTCCCCAACAACACTACCCGAGCGAGTCAAAAGAGCAAACTTCCGACAAAATCCTCTAAGACCTCCGCCGAGCCTAGCCCTCAACCAGAGCCCAGCTATAACATTGTTGAAGATATGAAGAAAACAAGAGCAAACATTTCTCTCTATGAGCTGGCCCGCATTACTAATCAAAAGGAGATCATTCTTAAGGCTTTCGTAAATACTTCAGCTACGAAGACTGTGAGCAACACGTCTGCGCAAGCCGGACCAGACGTACAGTCCATAGTAAACGCCATCAATACCAACTCAAGAGGATCCACACCTCCTTTCCTTTTGTCCTTCGAGATTTTTAACTTCAACGTCCACAACTGTCTAGTTGACTCCGGTGCCTCAACAAACGTCATGCCCCTATCCGTCTGTAAAAAGCTGAACATTCGCCCGGAAAAAACTGACGCAAAGATTATACAACTTGACATATCACAAGTACCAGCCGTAGGAGAGTTGAACAATGTCATCATCTGCTTGTCGTCAGACTCTAGGGTCCATCAATTCATTGACATTGTGGTTGTCGACATCCCGGAAGCATACGGACTATTGCTTAGTAGGGACTGGTCCAGCAAGTTACAAGGTTATTTCGCCACCGACTGGTCCCACTTGTGGCTTCCTTACAAGGGACGGAATAATCAAATCAGGGTAGAAAGTGAACCTTATATGAAACACATCGTCACTGATTTGGATGTCGTTAATGAACCCATCAGCTTCGCACAAGAAGAACTTGGTATGTGTTTTCTGGAAGCCTTATTCGGATGCTACCAACCCCCTCAGTCTTTTGTAGGCCCCGAGGTCCAATCTGAACTAGCACTTGTCACGGAGGAGCAAGTCACTTCTGTCTCACACTCAACCGAAACCCCTCCCCTACCTATTACCCCGAAGGAGCCAGAAAGTGACATGTGGACCTTGTATTATGATGGTTCCAAGACCCATGACGGAGCTGGTGCTGGTTGCATATTGCTTGACCCTCACAAGAATAAATACTTAATCTCATGTCGGGTAGAATTCCAGTGCACTAACAACACTGCTGAGTACGAAGCGTTAATCCTTGGACTTAAGAAAGCACTGGATTTGAAGGTAAAATGCTTACAGGTCATTGGAGATTCCGAGATTATCACCCGCCAGGTACGCAACACTATTCACTGTTTATCTTCACATTTAAAGGCGTATCAACAAGAGGTATGGCGATTGATTTCTAGTTTTTATGCATTTGGAATTAAATCTGTCCTCAGGATGCACAATGCAGCAGCTGATACTCTGGCTAATGCTGCTGCTAGATTTACCCCCTTAAGGGACGGTTTTTCTATTAAAGTTGTATATAGACCCTCGGTGCCAGACAACATTTCTAATTTACGTGTTTTTAACAATGATCAACATATTTTGGACTTTATTTGCAATGCTAAAGTATTCAAGGATGCGGCGATAGACGAGGAAGAGCACGAGCATGCTTTACAGAGAGAGCATGATGAACGCAAAGAGAACATTATGCCCAAGGGGGTGGTGTCACTAGAAAGGTTCTTTGATCTGCAAAGCCGATTCCGCAGGCCTCTGAACACCAAAGTGCAAAGTTCCATATTGGCACATCGGCAAGTGAACTTGGGATTAGATGAGAACCCAAAGTTCGTTAACCTCGGCAAAGACTGTAGTGATTAGGAGGCACGAGCCTTCACCCAGTTATTCCGTAAGTATCGCGATGTATTCGCTTGGAAATATGAAGATCTACGTACATACGATACCCGTATCATTCAGCATGTAATACCCATGAGGGAAGGCGTTAAACCCTTCCAACAGAAACTCAGGAAAGTGCATCCAACGTTGGAGCCAATGATTCTAAAGGAACTTAAGAAGCTCCTGGATGCACGCATTATTTTCAAAGTTCGTCATTCCACGTGGGTGTCAAATTTGGTACCCATACGAAAGAAGTCTGGCGAGATCCGCTTGTGTGTAGATTTCCGTAATCTGAACCGAGCCTCAAATAAAGACAACTACCCGGTGCCCCCCATGGAACAGATATTACAAGCTGTGTCTGGATCTGAGATGTTCTCCCTATTAGATGGCTTCTCCGGCTATAACCAGGTGCTGGTAGCTGAGCCCGATAGACTGAAAACCACCTTCCGGACAAAATGGGGAACCTTTGCTTTCAGACGCATGCCCTTTGGCTTGATCAATGCGGGGGAAAATTTCCAACGAGCCATGGATATAGCCTTCCGTGGTTTAATAGGGCAGAGCGTGGTGGTCTATTTGGACGACGTCACTGTATTTTCAAAACGCAGGGGCGATCATTTACGCCACCTCAAGCAAATCTTCGAGAGGTGCAGGAGGTACGGAATATCGCTCAACCCTAAAAAGAGCGTTTTCGCTGTGGCAGAGGGAAACTTGCTAGGCCACATTATCACTAAGCAAGGCATTGTGGTTGATCCGGAACGGGCGAAAGCCATTGCTCAGATTCCTCCCCCAAGCAACAAGAAAGCGATGCAATCCTTCCTGGGGAAAATTAATTTTGTCCGTAAATTCATTTCAGATTTCGCCCAGATAGTCAGACCACTATAGGGAATGATTAAAAAGAATGTTGTATTCCAATTGAATTCCCCAGAGAGAGAGGCCTTCGATAAAATCAAAAGGGCTATAGCTGAAACTCCTTCCCTCCAAAGTCCAGATTTTGATAAAGGTTTCATCCTGTACACTTTTGCTTCAGACTCCTCGCTTGCGGCTGTCCTCACGCAGAAAGATGATAACAACGATGAACGGCCCATTTCTTTCATGAGTATTGGTTTACAAGGAGCTGAGTTGAATTACCCAGAAATCGAGAAACAAGCTTATGCGGTCTACAAGGCGGTAAAACATTTTAGGCCCTACATTTTGAAAAATCATGTCACGGTTTTTGTGCCACATCCAGCGGTTTGCTCACTTTTCATGCAGCAAGAGCTAGGCGAAAGGCGGGGCAACTGGGTGGCTTGTTTGCAAGAATACGATTTAGAGTTTAAATCGGCACATACCATTAAAGGACAGGGCTTATTCCAAATGGCCGCAGAGGCTGCAAGTGCTCATGAAATTGAAGAGGAATGTTGGGAACAAGAGATTGACATGTATTAGAGCGACCATGTGCCTTAGCAAAATAGCCCTTCTTGGTATTCTGACATTTCAAGATATTTGGCCCAAGGCACCATGGACCCTTCTCTTACTGCCCGACAGAAACGCGCAATAAGACTCAAAGCCGCATCTCACCAACTGATCCAAGGTAAGTTGTTCAAGAAACACCACAATGGGGTCCTGTTACGCTGCTTGGAAACTGACGAAGCGCAGAAAATCTTAACTGAGCTGCATGACGGACCAGCTGGAGGTCATTTTTCCGGAGATACTACTGCCCATAAGATAATGCGCGCAGGATACTATTGGCCTACTCTTTTTAGAGACGCGCATGCATATGTTCGGAAATGCATTCAGTGCCAGAAGTTCGCCAACCGAGAAGCACGGCCAGCCGCCCCCTTACTCTCAGTAGCAGTAGAGGAACCTTTCCAACAGTGGGGTTTGGATGTAATTGGTGAAATCACACCTCACTCTTCTAAACAACATCGGTATATCCTTACAGCCACTGATTACTTCACCAGGTGGGTCGAGGCAACACCGTTACGCCGAATCAACGTTCAAGAGGTAATAGAATTCCTCACGCATTCCATCATGACCAGGTTTGGCGTTCCGACTTCTTTAGTTTTTGATAATGCGACTTATTTCTCATCTTTTAAATTATATGATTTTGCGCTGGAAAATGGTATTATTCTGAAACATTCTGCAAATTACTATCCCCAGGGAAATGGATTAGTTGAGTCCACTAACAAGAACCTTATCCGTATTATTAAGAAGACTCTGCTATCTCACCAGCGCAACTGGCACAATGCCCTTCACAATGCACTGTGGGCTGACCGTATCACTCCCAAGTCCTCTTTAGGCACCTCCCCATTTTTCCTCGTGTATGGAAAAGAAGTTGTTCTCCCTTCTCATCTATCTCTCCCGGCCCTCCAACTATCCCAAGAATGTCATGGTACCCCGTGCCCTACCTTGCAGAACCGAATCGACACCTTGCTGAAATTGGAGGAAGAAAGGCAAAAGACCCGGGAAAAGTTTGCCATCCATCAGAGCCGAATCAAAAGATGGTTTGATAAAAAGTCCGCGGGAAGCAAAATTTTTGAAGTAGGAGACCTGGTCCTTAAGTGGGATAAAGCCCATGAGGAAAAGGGGAAGCATGCCAAGTTCCAAGCACTTTGGACAAGCCCTTTCCAAATTAATGAGAAGATAGGATCACACACATTCAGATTGCAAACCCTTGATGGACGAGTCGAGGTCCTCCCGGTAAACGGGCATGACCTCAAACACTATTTCACTTAGCAGCCCTTAGAGGGCTATTTTATTTTGTACCATAGCTTCTTGTTTCATCTTTGTTTAAAATATATATATATATATATATATATAAATAAAAATATAAAAGGAAAATTTAAGGAAGGATTTGTCAGAGCCACGCAATTGGCATACTGCAACAGGTTCTGCGCTGATGGAAAGCCTTTTCCGATAAACTCAAAGGCGGCAAAAGCTTGCTTTTTCTCCGCACCTAAAGGTAGCATATCGCCGAGCTCGAGTCATCAAGCAGAAAAGCTTATCTCGTCAGTCTGAGAGGGTGTCCACAAAAGAGAATGCAGTTAAGTGGTAACCAGACCAGAAGGGAAAAGAGGAACTCTAGGCTACAACAGGGTATCTGGGAAAAACCAAAGTCCTCATGCCAGACTAGGAACAACCTCTCTGCAAGAAAAATAAGTCGGGATCCCTCATCCGCCCAGGCTAAATTGCCATCTCAAATAAGTGCCACGAGCACATCTCAAATAAGTGCCTCCGGCACATTCAAAATAAGTGCAATAGCACACTAATAAAGGGTAAAGGATCGAGAAAGGCTTCCTGCGCAGAGAGGTGATGTAACGACTCCGCCGGGGTACTGACTAGGCTCGCTGGCAGCGGAGCAACGTTCACGCTTCCTAGGCAGTGACTCCGCCGGGACCGAGAGGTTCACTGGCAGTGGAGCAACACGATGAGGACAAAATAATCGTACCAGACCCTGTAGCCGCCTGAAGTTCTCCAACCCTTCCAGTCCGGAGACCTGACGAAATGAATTTGGTTGAATGGCGCCCAAACAGGCTAGCAGATTGAGCAACCCAGCTAGGTGCCAAAAGTTAGGAGATGTCAACCACAAGGTAAAAGAAAACAGTCAGCATAGGCCCCTCCCTCCCCCCGCCAAGACTAACCATCAGCAGAGACTCTGAGTTCATCCAGTGAATCGCCATTTGTTGTAGCCCCTACAACACCCTCCAAAAAAGACCACCATTTCAAATTTTTGGAGCCCCTTAAAACTAAAGAGAAACTTTTAAGTCGCCAAGTCGCAAAGTTAAGTTATTGATGAAAACCGCGACCTTGCGACCTTGCGACCTTGCGACCCCAGGTCGCCAGGTCACCAAGTCGCAGGGTTGCAAATCCCCAAAATTAACGAAAAATGCGACCTCGCGACCTTGCGACCCCAGGTCGCCAAGTCGCTAGGTCGCTAGGTCGCAATTTTCTGATTTAATGAAAAGCGCGACCCAGCGACCTTGCGACCCAGCGACCCCAGGTCGCCAGGTCGCAAGGTCGCCAGGTCGCAAAACTATGAAATTAACTGATTTGCGACCCAGCGACCCGCATTTATTGCCCGCACGTGCGACCTTCTATATAAGGGAGGTCGCCAGGTTGCATTTTTCACATTCAGCGATTTGAAAGAAAACGCCTCTGACAGCTCAACTGGCGCGTTTTTCCCGGGTAAGTTGCCATTTCCTCCTGCTGTTTCCATTATGATGCATTTCTTACCAAACCCATGTCCCCTTAGGCCTTTAAATTGCCATTTGTCTGAGCTTTTATATTTTTGAGTGTTTTGGGAATCTGTTTTCTGCATGAATGTCCAAACCTCACCACTTTCCTGATTCAAACACTCATGGCTTTGTCCCTTGCCCTTAAAATCATGCCTCAGCTCTGCCTGGACCCAGCCAACTTGTAGTTCCTCAAAAGGAGGGAGAAAAGAAGTCTCACGGCCGCGCGCGCGCAAAACCCCCCGGCAAGCTTTATCGCGACCTGCGACCCAGCGACCTAGTCGCGAGGTCGCAAAGTCACAATTTTCCAAATTTCTGAAATTTGCGACCCAGCGACCTAGTCGCGAGGTCGCAAGGTCGCATTTTTCATTTGTTTCAAAGAATTGCGACCTAGCGACCCAGCGACCTGGTTGCGAGGTCGCAAGGTCGCGCCTGAACCTTTTATCTGCAACCCGCGACCCAGCGACCCAGTAAACCAGTAGCCCAGTTTCACGTGTCACAGCTAAATTTCATCACTAAACTGTAACTGGTTTTATATCACCATGTCGTTCTTATCGTGGGATTCCTTTATGAATTTGACAGGTGAAATTCAAGAAGACATAGAGTGCATACCTGTGTTATCAGATTCTAGTGACATGGCACCCCCGCTATCTTGGAGGAAGGACAAGAAAGTAGTGGAAGAGATTGATGAGCTGGAAGTGGTGTCCCCACCCCCGATATACAGGGATACACTATGTACGTTTACAAAAGATGACAGCATGCGATGGTACCAAGTATATCATGAGTTTGCCATACCGGAAGAGGAATTTCCAGAAGATCTCCCAGACCGGGAAATATACTTGGTGGTGAAGAAGTCCAAACTACATCTGGCAGGGGCGCATCCAGCCATATTCCCATGTCCAGAGGTTATAGATTGGATCATACAAAAGACGGACCCCCAGAAGTTTGTGATCTGGGACAGCGAAGGCAGAGCTTTCGCTACGCTGGTAGGCGCGGATGCTCACATTTATTACTCACTGCCTCGCCCAGATGAGCATTTCTCTTCAGAATGGGCTGTTGCTCACGCCGTTCCGATAGTTGATACTATTAGACAATGGTGGGAGGAGCCCGAAAAGTTCAAGGTCAAGAAAGACCAAGAGTACCCAGTGGCGAGCCTGAGGAAGGTTTACAAATTGGTTGCCGCCATGCTCTGCAGACTTTACGGGCGCCCAGATTGCTCCACCTTCAGCGGCAGTTGGGCTACTATCATGGAGTATGTGACAACATATGGCACCCGTTTCAACTGGGCTGGCATACTAATGCATTCGATGCAGACCAACTTGAACGCAGCATTGGCCCTAGATGAAGGAATGCCTACTGAATTTTACATGGCTTCTTACCTACTAGATGTTGTCTGCGCCAGAGTACAGTTTGAGGGATGGGCGCACAACTGGGATTCCGAGCAGTCGCGCGCAATTCATCTACAACTCAAGGTATTTTTGGAGTCCAAATACAAACAGGATATAGATCAGATTTCCCAAGTATTTATCCCCTCTCTATACAGACATTTATTTGGCCAAGACGCCCCCTGCATGTCGTGGCGGGCCAAGGAGACTCTAGTCAAAGTGGCACACTGGTTCCCTTTCCCTGGATACACCTTCATCTGAGTCTTTGGAACTTACAAGGTGCCACATGCTATGCCTCGCTTTGTGACAGACAAAATGCTTATCCAGGAGGTATGCTTTCAAATGTCACACAGATTCTCCAGCATCCTGTCTAAAGGAAAAAAGAAGTCGTGGCCGACGCTACCCCTCACCATTGGTGCATTCACAGTTAAAGACTTCAGGGAAGTAGCAGCAGAAGCAGAAGCAATGAGAAGTTATCAGCTCGGGGCGCTTGAACACCGAACCTATGACCCAGAGAAAATAGTTCCTGAACACTGCTTGAGAGCTAAATTCAAGTGGACTTATCAGCATCTTGAGCGCCCGGCGGAAGATGAGAGAAGGAACTGGTATAATGCTGAAAGACAAATTGCCTCGGGAGCAGACGTGGTCCAAGAAGACCCAGATGATCAGAGCTTAGAAGACAGAAGTCGTCAGTTAGGAGGTTCCTCTTCCTCTTTACCCAAGAAATCTCGAACCAACACAGGGCTTACTCCATCCATCAAACAAAAAGAAGCAGAGGCAAAAGCCTAGCAAGAAAGAGAGAAGAAGATAAAAGAGGATGAGGAAGCGCGCCAAAAGAGTGCAACAGCAACACAAAAGAAGAAGCAGGCCAAAGAGGCCAGGAAAGAAAAGGAGGGCAAGGAGGCATAGGCCGCAGCAGAACAGGCACTTAAGGCAGAGCTGGACAAAGTAGAGGTTGAACGCCAAAAGAAAGCCGAACAGGCTGCTGCAGCTGAGCAGAAGAAGAAGGCCAAAATAGAAGCGGCAACAGAAGCTGAACGCCGGCGAAAGGAAGAAGAAGAAAAGAACACAGAAGAAAGGGAGGATGACATGCTGGACGACCTCGAGGTGACTCCCCTCGATATACCTCTGGGCAGTACCAAGCTCTCTGACGTTAGATCGCCCCAGGGACAGGAAGAAGATGTGTTTGACCTGACCAGACTCACATTCAATCAGTTTTCTTTCAAAATCTGGCAAGAGAAGAGGAGGTCACTGGCGCAAAGTCCCTCTGCCACATCCACAGTGGCAACAGGCAAAGACATAGTCCTTGATACCAGGACTAATCCTGTAATGATAGCATCAGCGGGTACTGCTTTCGCCGCAGCTACGGAAGAGAATGTAACCCGAATGAGTAGAGAAATAGTCTCTCTACAAAATAGACTGCAAGCAGCTGAGCAACGCGAGAAGAGAGCAGAGCAAGAGAAAGCAGAATTGCAAGCAGAAGTTGAACAACTTCGAAACCAGACTCCACCAGTAAATGAAGTCCCGCTGGCCATTTTCAAGGAGTGTGAAGTGTTGGAAGTGACCATGAGGCAGGTGTATGGTGAAATGTTCACCATCAAACAAACAGTCACCCCACTGGCAAGAGCACGAGCGGAAACCAGGGAAAGACACGAGCAGCTCACGGAGGCTTCATAGGCCTTAGACAGGATGATGGGTTGGACAATACAGTACCCTCAAGCACCTGAAAATTTGCCTAAGAGGGACTGGATTCACACACAGGATGTAAAGGTTCAGCTCTGCATGGCGATACAATCTAAAGACAAACTGTCTAAGGACCTGGACAAAGTAATGTCCTCGTACAACCACCTGATCAGTGGTATCGACTCAATGCATACTTTGCACCACATTCCATCGCTTGGGGCATTGGATGAAGAGAAAACCTGGGAACAAGTGGACCAGGACATCCAATCATTTTTGCAGCCTATCAAGCAAGCCGCTGCTGATCTAGAGCCCTCAGCATCTCAAGAGCATCTGAGTCAGTTTATTGCCACTCCAGCGTGGATTTATACCAAGCTTGCCTCGCTTTCAAATCAGATCGCACAGAAAATGGAAACCTTAGTACCAAATGCGTTGGAATGTATGCATCGATTGAAGGAGGAGGTCCCTCTG
This sequence comes from Pinus albicaulis, assembly GCA_034641835.2. NCBI lineage: Eukaryota > Viridiplantae > Streptophyta > Pinopsida > Pinales > Pinaceae > Pinus > Pinus albicaulis. The sequence continues at coordinate 57,261,888 of CM076575.1, read as the reverse complement.
GTTTCCCCCATAGCGGCAGAATACCGGACATGGCAGGATTTTCTCAAGGAGCAACAGGTTGACGTCCCTGACATTAACATTACGCGTCTATCTCCACAGCCCGGTAGCAGCAAGTCATGAGCAGCAGTTAGAGCTAGGTTGCAAGTCGCACCAACAGGACAGGTCGCAGGTCGCACCGCCTACCCAGGTCGCAAGTCGCGCATACCAAACAGGTCGCAAGTCGCAACCTCTTCGAGGTCGCGAGGCAACTCAACAGGCAGGCAGGCGAAAAGTCGGGAAGCCCAAAGGGCAAGTTTGGTGCTATAAAACCCCCGACGGGGAAAGATACAAAGGGCTTTTCTTTTTGGAAACTCAAGAGCTACATGCAATTGTGTTGAAAGATTCTACACTTGAGCATATGAATATAGATTCTTGTTAAAACACCCTATGGTTATGATGTGTTTTGTTGTACGAACACTGTGTGTATTCCTTGTACAGTTTCAGAATATCCTATGATTAATGAAGCTGCACTCTTTATGTCATCATTTATGCGTCATGGCTACCTGTGTTCTATCAATGATGTTCATTTTACCATCTGTTCTATTAATGAATGTTAATGAACTATTTTGTTAGCATTTTGTTTTATTGTTCAGGAAGTAAAGGGTTATCTTATCATAAAGAACTATTTATTTTGTGATCAGACTACCTCATAAGCATTACCCTCCAAAAGATGTGTTGCTAATGGCATCTCTTGAGGTGTATGTGCTTTATCTATAATCTTGCTACACATAGTGTTTGATTCGTGTTTAATACATCAATCCTATATTCTGTATCATGTGAATAAGTGTACGTCCGTAGGTTCAAACAGGTTCTTTTGAGACCGAAGGGAAGTCGTCTTAAGCGGTAGCCGGACCCACACCCCGGACGAGATCCCTATTCTAAACGGTTCAAGGTCTAATTGGGACTTTCTACCGGGGAGATCCCCTACTGTTGGCCGGACAAATTTTCCCGTCAACAGGACCGTTAGATCTCAGAGATCAATGATGGAGATTAAAACTGGGGGGATGTAACGTAAATGGGGTAAGGTGGTTTCAGTGATCAAAACCACTAGTGTCACGCAGTGAAAAGAGGGAAAGGTGGTTTTGCCTTTTGGAACGCGATATGCATTAGCGGCCGACACGTGGCTTTTAAAAACCACCCATATCACGTGATTTTAGAACACTAACCTCCAGACTCAAAATTAAGAAAAACCGCACGCTGGTCGTTAGATCTCCAGCGTTAGATTAGATGGTCGTGAGGATAGCACGATGGAGATAAGATTCACAGACAAAAAAGGATGGGTTAGGGTCAAGGTGGTTTTAATCTTGACCGTCGGATTAGGAAATGGACGGCTTAGATTGATTAATGACGGCGGTAGGTCTCATTAGGTCCCAAATGAGTTGGGCCGACTGGGTTTAATATGGACTGTTGGATGAAACATATCAATGGCTCAGATTAAATCTTGCGGTTAATGAAATACAATATGAGGCAAGGGTCGGGCGGAGAAAGGGTGATTGTGGACCGTTGATCTACAGAGATCAATGGCAGATCTTCACCGAACGACTTTATACAACGGGTTTTATGAAAATAACCAAGGGTGTCAAGTTTTAATCTGGACCGTCAGATCTATGAAATGGACAGCCCAGATCCAATTGCGAGATCGCCAATCGGCGGGGGAGAGAGGAAACGCGCAAAGATTTTTTTTACGATGTGATTGGATTTGAGCCGTTGATCTTAGAACCAAATCAACGATGGAGATTAAGTCATGGATTCCAAAGGCGGATATGCAGGCTTTTTGAACAGAGCAATGTGGACCATCAGATCTGGGTATGGCGGAATAGATCGACGGTTGGGAAACCATCTCAAGGTCGCTAATCGGAGGGGGCAATAAACATATTTAAACGCATCAATGAAAAACTCCGATGCGATGTGTAGATGACCATTGATCTTGTAGACATGGACGATGGAGATCTGTTTTTAAAACATATCATTGGGTTTATGAAAAACAAAGGAAACAAAGGGTTTGGACATGTTTTTAATGTTCTTAGCGCCCGATTGCGGGGCTATGGTTTTGTGAAGAAACGAAGGGATCAGGGGTTTCAAAAGAAAACTGGCCAATCGCAATTAGAGGAAAAGGAAGGTAAATAAAAAAGGTTGGTATGTTTGTTTGCGATGTGATTGACCGACGATCGTTGATCGGTTTAGATCAACGGTCAATTTTCATCAAAACTTTGAACTATCAGACTTATTAAAACATAGTGGAAAGTCAGATTTTCATAAAATACAAAGTAGGAAAAAGGTTTTTACGGGTTAGAAGAGGAGTTTTAGGCCCTTAGCACCCGGTTGCGGGGCTGCTGGTCCTATGAGAAGCGTGGATTTTGAAAGTTAAGCCCTTGGGGGCTAAAATTTTGTGTAATGAAATATAAATGTTTTTTAGGCTAAAAACAGAGTTTTTAAACCAATTGGGGGGTTCCAATAGGGGAAAAAATTCTTCTTAAAACAAATGGAAGGAGACAAAATGTTTTTAAAAGGGTCTTGAAGTGATTTTGAAGGTTAAACTGAGGAAAATGGATGGTTTTTATGAGGAGAAGGGGATGAAAAATGAAGGTCAATTAATGAGTGTTTGTAGGGGTATTAATGATGGAAAATGGGGTTTTTCAGCAGCCTTTTCTTCAGGAAAACAACAGATTTTTCAGGTTTATGAGGGAAACAACAGTGAAGATTAACTCAGGGAAAAAAGAATATCATGAGACTTCAAAAGATGATAGGTTTTGAAAGGAAACTATCTCTTGAAGGCTTGAAGACAAAAGTCTAGCCACCTCTTGATATAACAAAATTTATAGGTGGCTAACATTAGTGAACAGATAGACACCCTTAAATTACAAAACAAGAAGAAAGCCGAGAATGATGCTTTAGCTATTTTCTGTCCCAAATGCAGAAAGAAGAATGCTTTAAGAGAATTTCTTCTTGATGCAAAAGTCATAGAGACCTATATGATTTGTTCAAAAAATTATGAGACTAAGAGTTGTCCTTCAATTCCAGGCCTTAAGGTTGTTTTTAAAGAAGAAACAACTTCAAATACAACAGACTCTCTTTGCTTTGTCTCTAGAATACCATGGCAGCGGCCACAAACTCAAGGATTTAGCAATCAAATGTATACTCATCCCCCACCAAATAATTGGAATTCTTGGCAACAACCTTAGTTTTAATCTCAATCTCAATCTTGGGTACAAAGAATTAAAAATCCATATGGAAGATTCTCTCAATACTACCAGTATCCTCCATCATATCCAAACAATCCTCCCCAACAAATTTCTCAACAAAATAAACAACCCAAACTCCAAAACCAAAATCCACAACTTTCACTACCATTTCCATAGAGACCAAACCAACTACCTGCCCAACCATTACCAAACCCCAATATAAAAAATCCTCAAAATAACTACATGATAGAAGCACAAAAATTTCCAACCTACATGATTACTCATCTAGATCTCAATGATGTCCAACTTAGATCTAGTAGGATATTAGAAAATAAAAATCCTTGTGTAGTTATTCAAGAAAAAGATAATTTTGAGGAAGATTCTCTACATCCAAATAAAAGTTTTGAGGAAAGAAAATCTCTTCAAAACTAGAATTCTAAAAATGAAAGACAAAAATAACTAATAAACTCAACTCCTATCATAGAGCAACCATCATTAATTACTTCTACACCTCCTTTTCCTGAGAGATTACAATTTGATAAAGGGGTAGAAAAGCATATTATGTTGCCTAATTATGATTTTCTAGATGAATTGAAAAATGTTTGTATCAAAATTCCTTTGTTATAGGCTATTAAAGGGATACCAATTCTAGCCAAAACAATAAAACAGTTGAACATGAAGAAACCAGGAAGAAAAACAAAAGAAATAAAAAGAATTCAGCTTGTAGGAAAATTTGCAGACATAATGAAGGGAAAAATTGCCATACAAAAATATTTATATCCAGGAAGTCTAGTTGTAAAAACACATATCAACGAAGTTGAAATTCCAAATACATTAATTGTTTTAGGAGCCGAAATAAACAACATGGGCAAACAAACCATGGAACAACTCAAACTTCCTAATCTTATGTATACACCTACATTACTGCAATTAGTAGACAGATCTATAATCAATCCAGATGATGTGTTAGAAGATATTTCAGTATCCTTAGACTCTTGGGAGTATCCTGTTGATTTTATGATCTTAAATCCTAAGAACAATCTAGGAGGATATCCACTTATATTAGGAAGACCTTGGTTGGCTACAACTGATGCTTCCATTAGCTGTAGATCTAGGGACATGTATATCTTTGATGGTAACTAAATAAAAAAATTCACTCTATATCCTCCAGCAAGAACAATCACAACGTTATATGACAAAGAATTTTTTTATGATGACAATGACATATAGCCTCTCTTTACTATTTCAACCATTAGTGAAGATAGTCAAATTTTAAACTCAATGGAAAATTTTGAATCATCTCCAGAATATGAACATGATCAATTTCAAGAAAAATGCAATATTGAATATTTTTCATCTAGGCAGATGTCTCTTTATTCTATGGAAGAATTTGGTAGCTCTACAGTTGACATCTTTCTAGGAAAAAAATTGAACGTAAACAATAACTTGGAGAGATTACAACAAGAAAAGTTAATGAAAACATTACAACAACATTCTTCTGCATATGCATGGGAATATAGACATGAAAGGAATTAGTCCTAAGACTTGTATACATCACACTATATTGAGGAAAATTGTAAATCTATCAGACAACCTCAAAGAAGGATGAATCCAAATCTTAGGGAAATTGTGAAAGAAGAGTTGCAAAAATTGTTGAATGTGAACTTCATTTACCCAATTTCAGACAGTGAGTGGGTTTCCTCTTTAGTGATTGTTCCCAAAAAGAATTAAAAATGGAGGGTATGCATTGATTATCGAGAATTGAATAAAGCTACCCTAAAAGATCATTTTCCTTTACCCTTTATAGATCAAGTATTGGATACATTAGCAGGTAAGAAGTATTTCTCATTCCTGGATGGTTTTAGTGGTTATAATCAAATTCAAGTAGCACTTGAAGACCAAGATAAAACCACATTCACTATCCATGGGGGTCTTATGCCGACTGAGTACTTCCTTTTGGATTGTGCAATGCATCTGCAACATTCCAAAGGGCAGTACTAGGAATTTTTTCTGATCTAATACATGATTGTGTAGAGGTGTATAAGGATGAGTTTACAGTTTATGGGAATAAATTTGAAGAAGATTTAAAAAATTTGGAAAAGGTTCTTAAAAGATGTAAGGAATCAAACCTTTCACTAAGCCATGAAAAATGTTTTATTATGTTTACATAAGGGATTGTTTTAGGACGTCACATTTCAGGAGATGGAATTAAAGTTGATAAATCTAAAGTTGAAGTCATCTCCAAACTATCAATTCCAAGTTGTCAAAAGGATGGTAGAAGTTTTCTAGGATTCACAGGATATTATAAAAGATTTATAGAAAATTTCACTAAAATAACATCTCCACTCTTCAAGTTACTTACCAAAGATTATGAATTCAGTTGGAATCTTGATTGCCAATTGGCAATTAAAACTTTAAAAGAAAAAATTTCTGAAGCACCCATCTTAAGAGGTCCAAATTGGAAACTACCTTTTCAAATTTCAAAATATGCTTAAGATACAGCTCTGGGAGCTGTATTAGGAAAAAAATATTTGATCCCCTATGCCATCTATTACACAAGCAAGAATTTGACTCCCACAGAGTTAAATTACACTATAACTGAAAATGAATTCTTTGTTGTTGTTCCTGCTATCAACAAATTCAGTCATTATATTATAGGCTATGAAACATTTTTTTCATACATATCACTTTGCAATCAGATACTTAATGAATAAATATATTACTAATGGCAGAGTTACAAGATGGTTATTACTCTTGCAGGAATTCAACATCACCATTCTAGACCGACCTGGAAAACAAAATACAGTTGCTGATTTCTTGCCTAGAATTCAAAATATCAAATATGACACTCCAGTCGAGGATAAATTTCCTGATGAATATATTTTTGCAATAACTACTCAAACTCCTTGGTTTTCAGATATTGCTAATTACTTAGTCACAGGAAAATTACCTTCACATTTGTTTCCTAGGGAGAATAGAAAAATCATTCAAATAAGTGCAAGATACTCATGGATTACTAATGAATTCTATAAAACAGGTTCATATCTCATTATTAGAAGATGTGTTCGAGAAGACGAAATGCCTGAAATTCTTAAGGCATGTCATGATGAACCTTGTGGTGGACACTTTGCTGACAAGAGGACAATCTATAAAATCCTTCATTTAGGATATTATTGGCCATCCATATTTAGAGATGCCAAAGAATATGTCAAAAGGTGTGAAAGCTGCCAAAGGGTAGGGAAACCTGCTCCTTCAGATGAAATTCCATTACAACCTCATGTACTCATTAAAAATTTTGAAAAATGGGCCTTAGATTTTGTTGGACCATTCAATCCACCATCTAAGCAAAAAAATTATATTTTGGTATGTACTGATTATGTCACCAAATGGGTAGAAGTTAAAGCATTGCCTTTTGCTAATGAACGTTCTGTAGTTAATTTTATTTTTGAGGATATCTTCACTCGTTTTGGTGTTCCAAGAGAAATTGTGACAAATCAGGGATCCCATTTTACATCCAAGTTGGTGAAAAGGCTCGTGGAAGATTAAAATATCAAGCATAGAAAGTATACTCCTTATCATCCATAAGAAAATAGTCAAGTGGAGTCTACCAATAAAGTGATTGAAATAATTCTCACTAAGACTGTACATCTACACAAAAGAGATTGGGCAGAAAGGCATCCTGACGCCTTATGGGCCTACAGAACTACATGGAGGAACACAATAGGATATACTCCCTATGAACTTTTTTATCGAAAACAAGTTCGGTTCCCTATAGAGTTTCATATTCGAACCTTCAAGATGGTAGTCCAATTCGGACTTAATTTATCAGAAGCACAAAAACATAGATTGGAGAAACTCAATGAGCTTTATGAAATCAGGCAAGATGTAGTTCAAAGAACCAGTATAGTCTAGCAGCAAAGGGATAAATGGCATGATAAATATATCAAGGAGAAGAAGTTTCAAGCAGGGGATTGGGCACTTTTGTTCGATTAAAAATTCAAATATTTTCAAGGAAAGTTTCAGACTCATTGGCTTGGGCCATATGATATTGAAAAAGTCTTTGATAATGGAGCAGTGAAGATAAGGACAATTGATGAATAAATGGTACCTCTTCTTGTGAATGGTCATCGGTTGAAAGTATATCATAAGCCAATTTCAAGAGAAGAGTTCATCAAGATTTTCCAAGATAATACTGATATGAAGTTAGTGAAGAATTCTTCTTCTTCTTCACTAACTTATCTTTTATTTTTCCTATATATAAAAATATATATATAAAATAAATAAAAATATAAAAAGTATAAAAAAAATAAAATGTATAAGTATGAAAACCAATCAATGATTGGCATACTTATACAGAAAATACAGGGTGAAAATCAGATATTTATGCCTATATTTTCCATTTCTTTTCTGCAATAAGTAGTAACACATAACTACATTCATATTCCATATTTGCAGCTCATAATTTTCAAATTCATTCCATTTTATAGTTTCATTTCATTTTACAGTCATATTCCACTTTCATTCCATTCCACAACCATATTCCACTTTCATTCCATTCCAAAATCATACTCCACCTACATTCCATTTCATAGTCATATTCCACTTTCATTCCATTCCATAGTCATATTCCACTTACATTCCATTTCACAATCATATCCCACTTACATTTCATTCCATAGCTATACTACATAATTTTTTACAAATCACATTATGCAGCTGATCACTTTCTACAACTGACTACATTTTGTAGCTGATCAAATTCTGCAGCTGACAACATTCTGCAGTTGATTCTATTCCATAGCCACATGACATCTCATTTAGCAGCTTTGACACATTTGGATAGCCTACAAACAAATGATGAATATGGGAAATTAAAGGACCATGTTTTGAAGACCAACATGCTAAAAGGTACCTGAGGAATCAACACCAAAGAAACAAATAACGAAAAGTTTAGTTCTAAAGGTAAAGTTGCAAAAATTTGTTTTAATAGCAAGGTTAAAAAATTAGCATGTATAATATGGATGGTCATATACTCCCTTGACAGATCATCATTTGATTTATTTGTGATTTCAATCATACCACAGATCAGCCACATCCTTTGCATTATGTTTCATAACGGTCCATAATTGACTCCCTCATTGATGGTTAACGGTCATGACCTATTGATGTGACATATTTTTCTATGTTTCTTCAAAACCCCAAGCCATACCACCTATTTATTCCTACAAACCCTCAATACCTTTCATCAAATCTGTAACCAAATTCATTTCATAAACATAGAGGGATAATTCTAAAGGTTGAGAATTCTTCATAATATAAGGTATGGGACTAATAGTCAGATCAGAACTGGTGGGAGAAAAATATATGGAAGGATATCTGCAGATCAAGGAAATGTTGCAAAAATATGGATGGCTCAAATTCATAGAAAAATTCGATGGTTTTCACAAAGAGATTACAAAATCTTTTGCTTGGTATTTTGATGGCACAGAAGTGGAAATTGGAGACATGAAGTTCACAGTTACTAAGACATTCATGGCCAAAGCCATAGAACTTCCAAGGCTTGGTGAAAGGTGGTTCAAAAACAAGGAGTTTCATAATGAATCATGGAAAGTTATCCTGAAAAACCTAGGTATGGATGTCTCTGTTTTCAGAAAAGGTATCCCTAGCTCAGCCCTTAAAAATAAATGGATGAATATGCTCTTGGTTTTACAGAAATTTATCGCCTGTGAAGGAAGGTTCGGTTGCATGTATGTATATCATATTCGATTACTGATGAATTTCTTAGATAATGGTGAAATAAATCTCCCCTTATTTATGCTAAATAGCTTAAAAAGGATGTCCAGAAACGTGCAGAAGAGAATACAGTTTATAGATAACATCATGCATCATCATGGGTTGGTAAAGATACTTGTTGAGTTTCATTTAAAAAGCATAGGAAATACCTGGGAGAATTTTCTTATCAGAAACCATTTTCAAGAGGCACCAGAACAACCTAAAGAAGACAATGTTAGAAAGAGCAGAAGGAAAAAGACTGATACAAACATTGAAGACAGACCTACATCTTCATTGAAAAAAATCATGAAAATATCATCTCTGAAGAGCTGACAGAGAATAGAAAGCAAAATAAAGTCAAGAAATGTGGTAAGATAAGAAAGAGGAGCAAGGATACAAATTAAGAAAATGAGAATCCTCTATAGCTGAGAAGGAACTCCAGACTCCGAGGCTCAATGAAGAAAGAACTACCAAAAGAGACAGAGTTTGTAAGTTTATATGAAGAAAGTCCAATACTATCTCTCGTCAGTATTTCTCCTCCAAAAAGTCCTCAAAATTATCCTATTCATAATTTTTAAGGTAGCCCTAATAGAAAATCTCCAAGCATAGGCCCAGCACAACAAGAAATATATGATTACATAGAATCATTGGATAAGAAAAGTGCAACAATGGATCCTATCAATCCACAAGAACCTCTAGTTGAAACTCTCAAACAGGAAATCTATGAACTAGAGATATTGAATAGGCATATTAAACAAGAGAATGAAGCCTTGAAGCAACAGAACAAGTTGGAAAAAGTAATTAGTGACAATACCATTCTGCATTCGGGACTATGGTAAAAAAAGAACAAGAAGTTGAAAAGAAAGAACAAGTCACTAAAAAAGGCAGTCATTAATCTCAAATACAAGCTTCTTATGAGAAAGCCCAGGATGGCAACCACTTCAAAGAAAATCAAAAGAAGAAAATTGGTTGTGTTAGCACAAGTGTCTGAAAAAATGCAGTAGAAGAGGAGAATTCACATTTTTGGTAAATTACATGAGGACATGAAATGACTTCGTAGTTGGGGTATGTTGAACCTTAGAATTATCCTCTCCCTGACATCCTTTCTCACCTTTTTCCCTTATTTTCTCATAAGTTTACATACTCCAATCAAGGATAAATGTCATGTTTTGTCTCAAGGAATGAATTTCAATGATTTCCATATTGTATTTTGATGCTCTTGCTATTTGAATAGATTTTTGTAATTTGGCTACAGAACACAGCCTATTCCGTAGCTAATCGTGGATTCCTTAGCTACTCTCATGGTCTGACAGGTTCCAGGGTTAGAATGGAGAAATGAGCTACATGGGAATTTCCAAAATCATCTCCACATGGATTTTTTCCTATTTACTCAATCTAAATCGATAGGAAAGGAGGCCTAATATCGTGGTCAAAGGCATGGTCAAAGAACATTAGCCGAGAACAGAATTAATCTTGATTTTCTTTATCGTAGCAAATAAATAGTTAAACAATCAAATTGCAATTCCATAAGTTAGACTAGCCACCTGTAGCAGAATTAGCTCATAGACAGTTATGTTTATTTCCTTTAAATAACGGTTGTACAAACCGAGAATAATTAGGGAAGTTAAGTTTTAAGTTAAGATTTTTCTAAAACGTTTTATTGTTTTAGGACTTTGCTATGTTATAATACAAGGATCATGTTTATGCCAATGATTGCTTAAGTGCATCTTTAACCAGCTAGGATTTCAATCAAATCAGTTGCAAAGTTCCCCTGCACTGGAGGTTTTTCATTCATTTTTTTTAGTTTAATTTCCTTACTCTGTTTTTATCAATTCCGTTTTCTGAAGTAGATTAATGTAAAATTTCAGTTTTTTTTTTATCATTATTATAATGTTAAATCATAACTGTGTAAGCTTTGTTCTTCTAAAACATTTCGTGAAGATATATCTTTCTATTTTCAAATTGAATCAAGTTTGAGGCAATAAGAATTTATAGTTATTTATATTTCCTTACTGTTTTGTCATTTACTTTCCTAGATTAGAATTACCAATTAACTGTATCAATAGATGTTCTCAAAGGTAATTTCAAGAAGATGATTCTAAACTAAATGATTGAATTTCTAATTCATGCGGTTATTGAGTTTTCCTCTGCACATTTTACTTGCTTTCTAGGAACTTAGAAACTAAGGTATAATTGATTTCTTACACAACATCTCAAGAGGGTAATACTTCATATTGAATGTTGGAGTAAATAAAACATACATTAGTTTTTTTTAAGCTTTAACTTTGCATGATTTTACCTCTATTTTTAGATCCTCATTTAATTGTATCACTGATGTTCCTAAAGGTCATTCCAAGAAGTTGATTCTATCATATTTCTAGACCATATGATTTAATGTCTAATTCATGCAATTACTGAGTTTTCCTTTGCATACATTACTTGTTTAGATACTTAGGTATAATTGATTACTTAACATCATCTCAAGAAGGTGACACTTCATAATTGAATGCTAAAGTAACTAAATATACAATAGTTTTTTTCCTTTGCACACTTTACTTACTTTTCTAGAACATTAGAAGTTAAATGTGTAGTTAGTTGCTCACACATCGTCTCAAGAAGGTGACACTTCACATTGAATGCTGGAGTAACTAAATATACATTAGTTTTTATCTTTTTTTCTTTCACTTAGAATAGCACTGCAATTTCAATCTCAGATATAAAATTCATCCATGGAATAGAACTAATGATAAGGTAGAAATCATTAAGATAGATGCTCTATTTTTTAGATTAGATTTTAACTCGCCAACAATCTTTGATTTATTTTTATGTAAATTAGTTTAACTTAGGAACACTTCCTTTTCTTCCTTCTTAAAATTTATTAGATTCATTTAATTTCTTTCATATTTTTTATATTAACATTCTTAAACATCAAAAACAGAACCCCCAAAACGATATAAAAATATATACAATGAAGTAGGAAAAAGGTTAACTAAGCACATACAGTGCACCACACTTCATCCATTTACAAACCTCGGTTGATAATTTATGTAATAAATTTAAGACATTAAATTGACTAAAAAATATTCCTCTCAATATTTACTTAAATCATATTCTAAATGTCTCACCTAAATCACTCAAAATATTGAAAAATTACATTAATTAAATACTTAGGAAAACCAACTCTTTTGAAAAAAACAATACCCCTAGATTCTACTAAATGTACAAATTTTCAGAACCATGATGCTCCTGCATCAACTGTGATAACCGAGTTAGATCCTGTGAAGGATGTGACTCGGTATCTTTCCAAACAATGTCCACTGACATATGTTCTTGAGTAAGAGTCTGGGCATATTCTATTCTTCTCCTTTTCTTCTGCCTGCTAACAACTGCTTTGTGCTTAGGACTATAAAATATATCTAAAGGAAGAATTTATTGAATATTTAAAATAATTTCATAGGTTGGGAAGGACAGTATGTATTCCATTCTCTCAGAACCTATCATTTTGTCAGAGGGCCCAACAGTAAGCGGGTCCTGACTTGTAGAAGGGGGATTTTATAAACTTTGTTGTTGGTCAATAATCATGGTTGATTGCTCTTCTTGGAGTTTGAGGTCAAACTCTTTCCAGACATATTTGAGATTCCTGGGGAAATCCATATCTATTGTTTGAAATTAAACTGACTTCTCTTGATATAATGTATTAAGGACTTCAATATCCTTAATAATTGATTCATTTTCTTTCTGATTCATGGTTTGAGAGACATCTAATATCTTGAGTGGAATTGTCTCCAATATCTTGTTCTTGTATTGCTGAAACTTTAATAATTGTGGTGGGTGAAGGCATAAATTTTCCAACTTCTTAACTGCAGCATATTTTTCAACAACCAAGTCGTCAAAATCATCATCTTTGTGCACAAAGGGTCTGATTTTAACTTGAGTAATGAAGTTATTGGACACTTTCAGGGGATCATATTACCTATTTGGAATTATAAACAATTTCAAACACTCTATTTGACCAATTTCCAGTATATAATTATTGTAGTTGTCTATTCCATACACACCACAGTCAATTGGAAACGAAGGCCATAGTGCCTTCCTTTGGCTTCTTTCAAAAATCTGGTGAGACCATTTCCCACAAATTGGTATGTGATTTCTCTCGCGAGAATTTTATGAGGAACATACAGTGGTAAGACATGTGGATGAGCTAGGCTCCCGAATACTCATACATAGGTGAATGATTCCTCACCAAAACAATTTCCTATAGAAGAAAAATCGGCTTGGGATTCTTTGGAAAGTTTGGGGGCTTTCTGATTAAAAACATCTTCAAAAAGGGGTAGTATAACTCCATGACAGATTCTGTAAAAATGACTTTCATATTTGGAATCCCAGAGAATACTATGAAATACATGAATTGGAAGGGGATATTAAGTAGTCCATTTCCAACCCATGGCTGGAAAATCTAATGTAAAACATACGACCCATAATATAACCACTAATGTAAAATGAAGGAAAAAATTTGGAAGAGATAGAGCTATTCTTTCTGTAATCTAAACTTTGGGTGGCAATATTATTTGAAGGAATATTGCCCCAATCCATAACATAAGCATTAGTTTCTGCTTCCATGAGGGCAGCCCATTCTAATGAAATAGTTGTGTCTGACTGACCAAAAAATCTAGACATCATAGCTGAGATATAACAATATGGACTTACAAGAGAATCAGTATAATACATACCCTTTTCATTCTTGTGTTTGTTAGGATTAATCCTCCACTACTTTATTGGCATTGATTTCAGCTCATTTTCCTTAGAAAATTTTGCACAAAATTATTTATCATAAATCTTATCAGGGTCTGGAAGATGGTACATTTGCTTCAGGTCTTCCACCTTAAAGGAACCAATCATTTTTCCTCTACTGGTAAGGAAATTTTTGTCCCCAATATTAAGATTGTTGATAATCCACCTCACCATATTAGTATATGGTAGTATCTTGGGCCTTGTTGCAATTCAATGAAGAAATGAATTGGCTACATCTCCAATTGTAGCTTCAGAAGAATTTGGGGCATCCATTGTTGATTTTCTCTGAATTTGTGTGGTTTCTCATCTTCAAATAGCTTATACATATATTCCCATAGAGAATATCCTCTTTCAGGTCCACAAGTTGTATCTGTGAACAAGGGAAACATATTTGTTCTCTCTGAAGTAGTAGGTGCAAGATTAACATGAGCCATATGCTTATTTTGTTTCTATAAAGCATTTGACATTTCAAAAGAACTTTGATTACTCGAACTTGTGTGTAAATAAGTAAGATAGAGTAAGTGGGAAGTAGGAACCTTTGAGTTTTACAATACGCACAAATACCGTAGTAAATAGAAACATTGCAAATGGATGAGACTTCGCATGCTGATGGGATATGAATTGAATGCTTGTTGCAAGGAAATGATTATGGTGGTATGGGTGATAAAACCATTAATTTATGACTTTGAGAACTGATATGGATTATCGTGCCATAATAATAATTTCGCAATCAAAACTAGATATATCGCATTATATCATGACTCGTGTGTAATCTCTTCATTAAATGCTGACAAGCTAGCATTTCTACTAATTGTGTCATCGCAATCGCAACATCAGCGAAGTTAACAACATGCAGTATGTGTTTCTGTGTTGGGACTGTGATATGAGATCTGTGATGGGATCACTTTATCGCATCGGTGATTATGATCAGTAACAAAATAACATGGTTGAGTTATTTTCCATAATGCGATGTGATATACTTTATCGCATCAGAAAGTATGAGCAGGAGGAAATGAGAGAGTCGGGAGAAATTGTGATTTGCGAGATGCGATTTAGCTGACATGGAATAAGTCGGTCCATGCGGTGTCTTTTATTGGATTTAACTTAAAAATATGGATTTTTCCTCATATAAAAGCATTTTGATAATATTCATTGCATCGTGAAAATTTTTTAATTCATTATTTTCGTTATGTAAATGATTTTGGGATTTGAGAAATGCGATTTATCTCCACTTAAGCATTTGGAAAGCCAATTATTAAGGTTTTCATCCTTTTAAACCCCTATTCCTATAAAAATAATAATTCTAAGGTTTTATTTGTTCAAACTCTAAAAATTAAAAGAGCCCCCATTATTTTCTAAAGTAACTATGGCTTAAAATAATGGGGGTTGTTGATTTACACAACAATTGGCGATTCACTAGAAGAATTAGTTATCTCTGAAAAAAATTTCTTGAATATCTTCAAATAAGTAGAAACAATTTAAGGAAACAAGAATTATTTTCAAAATATTTAAATGAATAAAATTACCCTGAATATAAAAACCCATCTATATTGTTAATCTTCTATAAACCTTTCATATATATATATATATATATTCTTTAGTCTATATCAATCATTATATGGTTTAAAAGATAAAGCAGGTATTCTTTTATGGGCTTTGTAATTCTCTCCTTTTGTCATAGGTAGAGCCAGTATTGCTAGTAAATATTAATAGATTTAAGAAAGGTTACCTTTTAACCATCAATAACTCAGTATCCCATCCATTTATGTACAATTCCTTTTAGTTAACTCCTTAGTTACTCATCTTATTTTTCTCTTAAAAAGTCATTGTCATGGTTTGATAACCAGAAAGTGACAATGCCATTCACTAGTTATGATTTAGACTGAACATGTTGGCTCATGATGAGACTCCTTGTCTTAAGATTTTTTATAATCATGAGCCATTGCACTATTTTGGTATGAAGTTGTTGTAATTTCAATTAATAATTAACTTATTATCATGGTAAACAAGCTCGTGGTGAGACTTCTTATCCTTCTATTTATTTTTTTATTTTTTTGCGATTACACTCTAAAAATGTATTTTCAATGGATGCAGAGAATTATTGACTCCTTAAGAGTTTTGGATGAAAATTTAGAGTTAAATATGCTTAGTTACAAAAATTTCTTTTCTCTATAAAGATGAAACCTTATTCTGATTGATAATAGGTCAAAAATATTTTACAAATTCTGAGTTTTACAAAATTTACAATTTCGATGGGAAAATCTCAGAGTTTTATAGTATTCATTCAATTTTCTAAGTTGGTAGTCGTTTCCTCAAAAAAATTTATTCTTCAAAAATAAAACCATAAAATAATTGCGAACAACCAGAAGCATGTAATCAATCATTATTTTCTAAAAAGAAAGAAAAGAAAATGGATATAATACATTTAGAAGAAAATATTCTTCTAAGAAAATATTTTTTTAGGATCAGGCCATTAACAGGGAGTAAGTCTTTCCTCCCTTGAAGGTATTTTAACATAAAGGTTGATGGACCGATTTGTTCAATGATCTGGAATGGTCCAAGCCACATTATTTGGAATTTGGTATGATTACCTTTTTCCTCATGTCCTTTGTCCCATTTGAGTATGAGATCTCCAACTTGGAAGTCTTTTGGGGAAACAAAATTTTCATCAAAAGAGATTTTCACTATTTTTTGACAATGAGCATGAGTTGTTTTGCATTTTTCTCTTTCTTCTTCCATTTTAAGGATCTATGACATTCTTAATTGTAGGGAAGAAGAAGGTACTTCATCAATAAATTGAACTAGGGCTAGTGAGGGAAGAGCTAGGTTTGAAGGAATTGTAGATTCTTTTCCATAAACCAGATGGAATGGAGAAGTTCCTATGGAGGCCTTTTGAGTAATTCTATCTACCCATAGTGCAAATGTTAAATATTTATGCCAGTTTTTCTTATTTTGATCAATAGTTCTTTTGATAATCCTTATGAGATTTTTCTTTGTTGATTATATTAAACCATTACCTTGAGGATAATAGTTAGAAGAGGATTTTAGTTTAAAACCTATTTTAAGAGAGAAGCATGTCATACTATTTCCCAAAAAATAAGATGCATTATAAAACATAAATGCATTAGGTAAGACAAATATAGTGATAACGAATTGATCAATAAATTCAATTATGGCTTCAGAATTAACTACCTTTAGTGGAATTTCCTCCACCCACTTAGTAAAATAATATGTTGCAATGAGAATTTATTTATGTTGCTTGGATGAGTTAGGAATAATATCACTTCTGATATCTAATACCCATTGTTCAAATGGTTGATCAATGTTGACTGGTTGCAATGACAAGGCTAGATTTCTTTTTCTTCTAGCAGTAGTTTCACATGTTTTTCATTTTCTCACATATGTGTGAGCATATTTGAATAGAGTGGGCCAGTAATAACCTGCATGAAGGATTTTATGTGCAGTGGTATCTCCACCGAAGTGTCCACCTATGGGTCCATCATGGAGCTCCTAAAAAACACTCTAAGCTTCAGATTTCTCAAGGCATCTTAGTAATACATAATCATAGTTTTTCCTAAACAAGACATTGTCTATGAATTGATATTGATTAGATTTTAATCTTAAATTTCTCTTTCTTTTATGGTTGAGTTCTATTAGAGCGTATCCATTCTTTAAGTAAAAAATTAAATCAATATACTGTGATTCTGAATCATTTAATATTACCTCAGAAATTTGAACAATATTACTTTATTCCTCATCTTTTGATAAATTGGATTCTCCTAATAGAAGTTTGCAGAGACCTTGTCCTCTAATGATTTTAGCCGGTCTTATTTCAATGTCATATTCCTGCAAAGATGTTACCCAATTTTCTCTCTTTTCTCCAGCTAGTTCTTTCTGTATAAGTAGTTTCCTTACAAATGAGAATGTAACTATTACCTTAGTGTGTTTTTTAAGGAGAAAAGGTATAAAATGATTTAAAGATTTATAGAAAAAATATGTTTTTTTTTCTACTTCAAAATAATTTAGCTCAACACCTTGAAGGTTTGAATTAAAGAATGAAATAGGTGCTTTGATATTTTGATCATCAATTTGTGTTAATACAACAACGTAAGTTTTTTATGATGCAAAAGTATACCAATTATTTTTTTTGGAAAAATGTGGGGTAGATAGAGAAGGTGCATTAAGGATGGCTTCTTTTATCAAATCAAAGGCTTCTCTTTCATCATGTCCCCACTTAAATAGTGCATTTTCTTAATCATCACTTGCAAAGGCAAAACAATTTGAGAAAAATTTGGACAAATATTTTAACAAAATTTATTTGTCCTAAAAAGGATTGCATGGATTTTTTGTTATGAGGATGTGATAGTTCAAAAATTTCCTTAATTCTTTCAGGATCAATATAAATTCCTTGCTTTGAAACAACAAATCCTAAAGGTTTTCCTTCACTTAAAGTGAAAAAGGACCTTTTTGGATTTAAATAGATTCCATATTTCAAACAATGTTCAAGGATTTGTGTAAGATTGTGATAATGGTCTCTTATTTTCTTGGATTAAATTGTTATATCATCGAGATAGACAACCATTGTTTTATTGATTAACCCTCTAAATAAATATCCATTTCTCTTTGAAAGGTTTCTCCTGCATTGATTAATCCAAATGACATTTTCTGATAGGCCTATGTACCCCATTTTGTTATGAATGTAGTTTTTAATCTATCTTTAGGATGAACAAGAACTTGATTATAACCTAAAATTCCGTCAAGGAAGGGCATTAATTTAATACCAGCAACTGATTGCAAAATTTATTCCATTGATGGCAATGGGAAATTGTCTTTCAAGCAATATTTTTTTAAGTTTCTAAAATCAGTACAAATACAAATATCGTTGTTCTTTTTCCTAACAGGAACTAAATTTGATACCCACTTAGAATGCCTAACAGGGAAGATAATTTTTTATTTAAGGATTTTATTGAGTTCACTTTTAATTTGGCTTTCAAGGTCAGGATGGTTCTTCCTTAATTTTTGTTATATAGGTTTTTTGGTGGATATCATTGGGATAGTATGTTTAATGATTGAAGTATCATAAGTTTTTAAGTCACTATATTTCCATACAAAGACATTCTTGTATTTTTTCAATAAATGAATAAATGATAATCTTTCATCAGAGGAAAGATGAAGTCCTAGGTTATTTTTTGAGGATTTAGATCTATTCCTAGATTTACTAATTCAAATCTAAAAGTTGAACTTTGGATTTTAGAATTAGTATTTTTTTTAAATCTATCTTTAAGATTGTAGAGATCTTCCATTTTGACCACAGACTTAGGTATAACATTTTCTTCATATTTTTGTTGTAATTGTATTTCATGAACATCTTAATCAATCAATTGATCATCATATTATCCTTCAGATGTAAGAAAATTAATAACATCATCGTCATCATTGAATACCCTCCAATTGGTAATGTTATTAGGAATAGATGTGTGAAAAAACAATTCTATACAAAAACTATTTGGGTTATAATCTTCTGAAGGAATAAGCTTGGATGCTACATTTTCTAGAAGGTCTACACTTGCATTCTGAATTCTTGGAATAGAACATCTCACCCTCCAAATAGACATTGCAATCCCTCACTGCAAATGGTCACAGAATAACATAGACACTGAGGGATACTGCGTTGTAGGTGAAAGAAAGTATGTTGGCCAAGTGCCAAGATCTAAAATAAGCTCTAGAATATTCCTCACTGATTTCCAAAAGGAAAGAAAGCTTCCTCATTTGAAAAATAAGCTCTGGAAGTGGTGTTGTGAAACTTCCATTGCAACACCCTGCAACACAACGTTATATTGCTACAGAAATAACATTGTCGCTAAAGGAGGTGGCTTGGCCTGAAGCCTGGATGTGGAGAAATGAAGAGCAAGCTCCCTCAAGAGGCCTCTCTTGAAAGGAGAAGGAATTACTAAATAGGAATGCCTTGTGCTAAGCATCACAACAATCTCAACTAAACAGTTGAAGAAAGCACAATAGTCATGCAGACCACAAAATCAATATTCAATAACATGTCTTCATATGGCTGCCTTGCCATCATTTTATATAAATGGAAGCCCTCCAACCTTGTGTCCCACTCATTATGGTTTCCTCCACCAAGGAATCTTCCTCCCACTATCACTGAGTTGTCTCCATAGATGATCTCCACCTCTTATCCCAGCATTGTTGACTTGGTCAAACTTGACCTTGTCCACATGAAAATGTCCCTTTTCACACATGAGGGTGTGAAATCCAGCTCCTATGATAATCCCTTTTCACATTGTGGGGAAATTTATTCCTATTTCTGAAATGTATGGGCCTCCTTACCCACTTATTCATCTCCTATGTGTAAACAACAAAATTCAATATTCCAATTTGTTGCATGCTAAATTTGGAATATTACAGTCCTCCCCTCCCAAATGTTGCTTGTCCTCAAGCAACTACAAGGATAGAACTGAAGAGCCTCCTCTTCTCCCCCCTATAGCATCCTCATATGATAAAATCCTCTAAATATCAAGATTATGTATCATTAATACATCCCCAAGTTTCCCCTCCCAAGTAGAAAAGATAGCTTTTGGTGAGCATCCCAAATAGCTATCATCATGTAAAAGTAAAATATCCATGGACGCAAAAATGGGCTGTCTAAAGGCCATATTGAGCCATGAGGTATGATTTACATTGGGATCTACCATCCCCATATGAATCTCCCATCCCCAAGCTATCATCTATACAAAATGAGTTACCTCTCCACATGGCAACTCCTAAAAATCCCCCTCCACCTTGAGCTCCTGCAATGTAGGTGGGATGAAAATATGATCATGGTAGACAAAATATCCTACCCCACGTTGTCCTCTGCTCCACTTATGATAAGTGTAGAGTATCTACTGCTCTTGGGATGCAAAAATGTTGCCTCCAAGTGGCAAGAAGAAAACTGGATCTCCAAATATCTTCCCTACAACGTTGTGAATCATGCTGGCCCAAACCATCCCATATATGATGAATAGGAAATCACCATCATATGGCATCCAAGTGAGGGGAATAATGAAGGTTTCATGTAGAGCTGAAAGGTACCAACAGTTTCCCAAGTGGTCACAACGTAGTTTTTCTAACTGCTGTTGCACAACATGACATCGAAACTCATAGAAAAGTTTCTCCCAATGATTTATGAGAGTCATATCCCAAGTGCTCCAATCAATCTCATGGACCACCTCATAAAGAAACGACTATTTTTCTGTGGTGTCCATATCACCTCCCATGCTCCTATTAGAACATGTAATGCAAAAAGTGTGGGAATCCTCTTCCCCAAAGGACACATCCAACCAATGTGTATCTCCCCCAATAGTTCTCCCAATAAAAATAAGAACAATAGCAACATAGGGAACCATAATCAGAATCATACTTTCTACCATATGTAGCAAGGGAGAAGGACAATGGTCCCTCAAATGCATCCAATGCAGTTTGACTCTCAATTGCAATAGAGAATGACATAATATGTGGCTTATCAACCACTTTCTTGCTACCCCAATATCCTCACAAGTTTGGAGAAAGTGTATTATTTATGGTGCACAGTAAGCATGTTCTCCATAAGATATATCCTCCCCAAGTCCTCCTAGGGAGTGGCCATCAATACTGTTCATGGCCTCAAGTAGACTATGAGGTCTAGAAGGAAGAATGCTCCTCCTTTGAGAAAAGTCCTGCACATATATGGTTAAGGAATGCACCTATTTATACAAAATATTATGCAACCAAACAATATCCTTACCATATGTTTTACTCATGCAAATGGAGTGGCTCATAGATGAATCCGCTCTCATTCTCAAAGAGAAAAGAGGTGGCTATGTTAACTCTTCCAAATATTTAGGTATCTCTTCCATCTCCACATGATCCATGCATATCCTCAAATTTTGATATATTTCCTCCTCAAATCCTTCCCAAATGTACCCCTCCATGATGGTGTGGTATGCTCTCATAGAATAAGTGTGGCTGAAAAGGAAATCTTCATGAGCTGTTTGTAGTAACTTATCCTTGAGCTTGGAAGCTCTAGATAAGAATATCCTACCATGATAGTAGATGACCCCATCTCTGACTGAATATGCCTCCTCATGTAACTGGTCATCCAATATCATACAAGTAGAAAGATCCTTGGAATAATCCACTAATAGTTGGGACTTCCAATATGGATCTATCATCCAAAGTGACAACATTGGTGATCTATCACAAAGAAAATTTGTCACATGGATGTCCTCCTCTTTGACATATCCCATGCCAAAGATGCAAGTTGGAAGGTTGCTATCTTCCCCATGCTTCTCCTGCCACAGTACAGAATCTGCAATGAGAGTGGGTAATGATGATGTTGAGAGAATGCCTCTCCTCTCCTTGAGTCTACCCAAGACTCTCAGCGCTATATCAATCTCTCCCAAGGTCTTCACCCCTCTAGAATCAATGAGTGGTGCCTCTAAAAGTAAAGCATCCCTCATCACCTACTGATCTGGTGGTCTCCTCGGTGAAATGCCTCCATGCAATGAGACATCAAGATCAAGAGTAGATTGCATACATGAATGGAAAGACTTGTCCCTGCCTTCACTGTGTAATTTAGTCTCCCTCTTCTATGCATCAACCCTATGAAATAGATAGGGGTGTGTTCTCCTCATCAAATGATGTTGTTCATCCTCCCTACCTCCTCCTTGTAGCTGCATGGTTTCACAATTTGTCAACAGTGGCACATGTTGATCATGGGTTGTGCTTTGATCTCCACATATGAGATCCTGGGGAATTTCTTGCAATGATACAAGAATCCCTCTTGTTGGAGCTTATTCTCCCTCTACCTCTGTATGAGGTGCTAGATATGCTCTAGACATGATAGCTTTGTTTCCCTCAACCTCTTCTTCCTCTCCAATATGAAGGGGCAACCTCCCAAGACTTGGATCCTCTTTTGAAAAAGGGATCTCCATGCCCTCTTGTTCAAGAATATGAGGTAGAGGTCTTGCCTCTAGCAAGGTATGATGCAATATGTCAGCCTCCTCATTATTTTTCTGAAGTGGAGTTGAGTTGATATTTTCCTCCAATACATGCAAAGTTTCTGTTTGTTTTGGTTTGTTTGGTTTCACCAAGGGTGTCTTAGAAAGTTTTCCATCAAATATTTCTACTACCCTCTTAGTGAACTTTGAATAAGAAGAAGTATTTGCATTTTTCAAATAAAAAGACTCAAATATCCACCATGCATAGGCCTTACCTCCAAAATTTAGCACTGCAACTTTGATGGCTTCTTCTTCAGAAATTTGGTGCTGCTGCAAATAGGTGTCTAGCTCCTCCACCCAAGCTCTAGCTGAAAATGTAGGCGAACCATCAAAAGTAGATAGGAGAAATATACTCATATTATGTTTCTTGATTCTCTCCTCCTTGATCTTGCAAAACTCTGGAAAAGTGATATGATCTCTAAACTTCTTAGTTTGAGATTCATATTCTTGCAGAAAATCACTAAGAGTTTCCCTCCTAGGCATTTCTTCTCCTTATATTGCTCTCATACCAAATCTAGGCATATGACTACGTTGTGCATCATAGTGTGTGGCTGCATGCTCACACTTATCATATGAAAATCTAGAGTTTTCTTCAGATTCAAACTCTCTTGGATATTCTCTACACATCTCCTTCCTCATCTTCTTCAAATATCCCTTAATGCTCATTATAGATTGAAAAAGAAGCTTTGAGAGCCTCTCTTCCTTCCTTTCTCCAAATAATGGAGTCTTATTTTTTTCTTTTCTGTTCATATTTTCTTTTCCTTGTCTTCTTGATAGCATATTGGCTAAGATTCCACAGGTTGAGCCAAGATTATGCTCTGATACCACTGTAATATTCCCCAAAATGGGGATGCAACAATACATGAAAAAAATAATGGAAATAGTAGTGATAAATAAACTCATGAAATTTGAGAAGAACATATAGCCATAATATTAGTATTATAGCAGCAAATAGATAAAATATCTTGAGGAAAGAATCACTCAAGATAGGCAAAATCAACCTCAAGAAACATGTACATAAATCATAAGATCACTGCTACACAGAAAAGTGTCGAAGGCTATGACAGCGCAATTTTATTAAGGATAACTGCTGCTAGAGAATTTCAATACATGGATCTGCAATGATATAGCTCATAAAATGTTGGAAGTGAATATATAGACTCCGAAACTCAATTTCAAGACAATCCAGAAAGGATTTCCTGAAATATGCAAAATGGAAAAAATGTCGGAGTGCAGCCCTAGGGCTGAGTAGTAGCGACAACTCAAGAACTAGATGGAGATGGCTGAAGATGATACACAAGATGAATAGACCTCCTCCAATGGATCTTCCAATTGAAATTATGATCCTAACGCTAAATATCTCACCCTCCAAATAGACATTGCAACCCCTCACTACAAATGGTCACAGAAATAACGTAGTCACTGAGGGATACTGCTTTGTAGGTGAAAGAAAGTATGTTGGCCAAGTGCCAAGATCTACAATAAGCTCCAAAATATTCCTCACTGATTTCCCAAAGGAAATAAATCTTCCTCCTCTGAAATATAAGCTCTAGAAGTGGTGTTGTGAAACCTCCACTGCAACAGCCTGCAACACAACGTTATACTGCTATAGAAATAACGTTATAGCTAAAGGAGGTGGCTTGGCCTAAAGCCTGGATGTGGAGAAATGAATAGAAAGCTCCCTCAAGAGGCCTCTCTTGAAGGAGAAGGAATTCCTAAATAGGAATGCCTTGTGCTAAGCAACACAAAAATCTCAACTAAACAGTTGAAGAAAGCACAATAGTCATGCAGACCAAAAAATCAATATTCCATAACATGTCTTCATATGGCTGCCTTGCCCTCCTTTTATACAAATGGAAGCCCTCCAACCTTGGGTCCCACTCATTAGGGTTTCCTCCACCAAGGGATATTCCTCCCACTATCACTGCGTTGTCTCCATAGATGATCTCCACCTCTTATCCCAACGTTGTTGACTTGGTCAAACTTGACCTTGTCAACATGAAAATGTCCCTTTTCACACATGAGGGTGTGAAATCCAGCTCCTATGTTGATCCCTTTTCACATTGTGTGGGATTTTGTTCCTATTTCTGAAATGTATGGGCCTCCTTACCCACTTATTCATCTCCTATGTGTAAACAACAAAATTCAATATTTGAATTTGCTGCATGCTAAATTTGGAATGTTACACTTTTGGAAGCAGTTGAAGTCTTTTGGATGAATATTGGAGTATTTATGCGATCACAACATCAATTTATTATGGATTTTTTGGTATTTAAGCGTGTAAACAGGGGCAACGCTGTCTTTTATTCAATTGGAAATGGTTTAAATGAGCAGATAATGCAGAAAAGGTTTAAATTGTGAGCATATGAAGTTTTATAGAGATTTTAGGTTTAAACCATATACGCATTCAATGCCAGTCAAGTTAGAAGGAAGGTGTTTTGGCATTGGGAGGGAGAATACCATCGGTGGTTATCGCAAAGTTGAAGGGTGGTTTATGGTTTTTGGCCAACGAATGTGATCGAATGATTTAGCATCACGTGGAGGAGAGAGAATATGGCAATACTGCCTGTTGGGTGCAGTAATTACACTTAAGAAAACTCCTCAACACTTAATTTGTCAACTCGGGGGATTCTTAAACTTAGAGACGAAGCACAGGCAATGCTAGAGATGGTATGAATCTTCCTAATGTAAATCCCTACTTTCTTTAAAGGAAATATTGCAGAATAAAATTAAAAAGAGAAAAGAAAGGCAACTTGAACCATCAAAAATAATCTAAGATTGGAACAAGAAAGAATGCATTTGCAAGAGAGAATTAAAGATAAAAGGAAATCACTCCAGTTGATTATTGTTTAATTACTGAGTGGATATTTTTCTTTAGCATACACTTAGCAGTCTCATCAAATGGGCCCTTAAATCTGCTCCTTTAAAGATTTCCTTCTGCACTAATTTGTCCTGCACTTTCACAGTCTGCTTGCACTAGTGCAGGAACAGAGATTTATGCAGAAGGTATAAATGGTGTCTTTACTAAAGGATTTTTTTACTTTATGCAAGGGCTTGAACTTTTCCACGTTTGAAGCACTCAGATCCTGTGTCAAGAAACTAGTTCTTGCACCAGATCAGAGCTTCATGCACTTAGCTTTTAATTCTTAAAATGATTGCTTAATTATTGCAAGTGCTATTATACTGTTAAATCAAATTGCACACATAAAAAATGAAGGTTTATGATCTTAACAGAGTCTAGAAATAAAGAAACAATCAATATATATATTTATCCTGTCATAATCATTTAATGAAAGAAAGAGGGTTGTGGGAAGTTAAACCAAGAAATTTTGCTGCATCACACCAACGTGCATTGGTGTAGGTTCATTTCTCCTGCTTAGACCAGGCGGGAACCAATCAAGCAGAGTTGCAGAAAAAGAGATATCACACCAACGTGCACTAGTGCAACTTCATTTCTCCTGCTTCGACCAGGATAAGAAAAAGCAATCTGAAATCAAGTGCAGGAACAAAAATTGCAGGAAAAGGAAAGTTATCTACTTCACACAACGGATCTACTTGCACTCAAATAGGAATACATGTGCTTAAGATTAAATCACACTTGACAATGTAAACACAAATTACAAGAAAACATGAAATGGGGTAAATGTGTTGGGTTGGCTGGGCCCTAGCCAACCAGTACGTTTCCCTTTTAAAAGGAAATGCTGCACAATATCTTAACTAATTCATCAACTCAATATAGAAACATAATTTTCGAAACATGAGGTGGAGCTCCTTTTATTTATTCATTGAGGCAAGTACATACATTAAGGCATCGTCTAGCCCAAATTTGGGCGATAACAAAATACAATGACCTGCTATCGCCTCTTGCTATGTTCCTATTCTCCTCTAATATCAAAAACTTTCACTCCCTAGTGCTATTTACATTTTACATTATATAGACCTTTGGCCAAAGTAAAAAATAGATCCTTTAACTGATTACATAACAAAAAGTAGAGTTTAGCCTTTCAGTCTTCAAAATTAGGAAGTTTAGCAAAACTAGCCGTAGCTAATCTCTAGCTTTCGCCCTTCACAGATTGGTCTCGGCTACCTTCGGATCACTTTGTTGTTGTGGCTGAAGCGACTCAAGACGAGACGGTGATCAAGGAGGTTCGGATCTGTTGCAAATATTTTTTATGTTGGCAACGGTGCAAGATCTGATCCTGCACTAGGATCAGTGGTCACGGTAAGTACTCTAACTACCAAATAAACATAGGAGATATCGAAAAGTTACAAATAGTGATTAAAAGTAAGAAATCATGTAATAAATAATTAATAAATGCTAAGTTGAATTAAAAATATGAAAAATAAAATTTATACGAAATATGTCACCGTGCTTGGACTGATGCAAGATGAGGGTGTATAAAATAGGTAACACAGAGGTAAATGGTTATGATTTAGGAAGGGGAAAATGGAAAAAAAAAGAGAAAATTAGGGGGCTAACATCCTCCCATCCCTAAGCTGTTGTGTGTCCTCATACAACTCTTTACCTTTGCAAAAAACCTTCAAAATTTTGAGCATTCCAGCTCAATCCTGCTTTGGCATACTAACTTCATCCTGCAATGTTTTAGACTTCTTCTTTCTGATGTTCTTTAATTTCTTTGTCACCTTTTTAAGTTGCCTGAAACATTGCGCAACACGTTAATTCCAAACTCTAACTTTTCCTTTATTTTTCTAGATCTCCGCAGTTAACTCTTCTCTACTATGTTCTTTATCCTCATGTGCTTTATCTATGAGCTGCTCTAATTTTTTCACTGGAGGCTCCAGTTAAGCTATCCAAGCAGCAAGAGTTACCTAATATTCCTCTTTTTCTTTCTCAACAGGAGCTGTGTTTTCAACAAACTCTTCTTCTTCTTCTTGCTCTTCCGTTTCTTCTTCTTCTTCTTCTTGCTCTTCTAGTTCTTCTTATTATTCTTCTTCTTGCTCTTCCGGTTCGTCTTCTTCTTGCACTGGTACAGGAAGGGATTCAAAGTCTTGTGGGGACTATGGTTCTTCACCTACACTAGATTCCTCATTCTTTTTCTGGGCCTTTTTAATAAAATCGGCCAACAGAGTGTCATCTTCAACTTCTACAGATTTTGTTGCGTCTGCAAGGACTGAGGGTTGTCTTCTTCGGGGGTCTGTGCTTGTACTGGTGTTGAAGAAGGAGTCTCTTCAACTGGTACACCAGATGTCTTCTTTTTATTTGGATATGGGGCCTTTTCTTCTGTTGATATTACAACAAGATGATGAGCTTAGTGGAAACAAGTCGCCTTCACTAAGTGGGCCTACAGGTTATTTTTGGCGCAAGTCTATTTTTAGACTATGTCTATTTTTAGACATGTCGATCATGTTCTATGAGTTGCAGGATGCTATTTTTGGATGGTTGGCCAAGTTGGAAAAATATATGGAATTATATTTTTAGACATATTGGGCAGAATCTATTTTTAGATTGCCAGTCTAAAAATAGATATGTCGAATATTATTAGCTCTTAATAATATTTGGACTATAAACATTATCTTATTCTCTTGGAGCACTTCAGTTAAGTGCACAGATGTGGCACAGGAGATGAAAGAAGGAATTACACTATTCTTGAGGTTTAAGTGGAGCTATTGCATGGATACTTCAGTTAGAACTCATGTGACAGAGTTTGGTGGAGTTATAGAGCTAGTTGATGGAGTTGTGTTCAGTTTAACTGAGTTAAACATAGTTGAGCTAGTTGTATCTAGTCTAACTGATTGATACACTAGTGAGAGTGGTGTGAATTAATTATTAATTAATTCAATAATTATTAACTCATTAATCAACTAAAGAATACATCAGTTAACTACAGTGCATGGACAGTTTCAGTGGAGACCAGTGAAGAGGTAGGTGAAAGAGCAGTGTGACTATCAGTTGTGACTATACTATTGCATTATTTGCAACAACCAGTGATTGGATATTCCAATGAGGATTGCGTGAGTAAGGCTGGAACAATTCAAGTTCATTCAGAGCCATTCTTCAGCAGTGATTGCGTAGTAGAGGTAGGCTATCAGGTGGCAGATATTGGAGCATGTGATTTGCTAGATCAGCCTTGATTAGTGTGTAGCAATTGGAGATTGTACGAAGAGCTTTATGAGGAGCTTTGTATAATTATTGTTACATGATATCTATGAAATATAATATACAGATAGTTGGGGGTTTTCAGCTTTAAGCTTTCCCATAAAATACTGTGTTCATATGTGTGATTGTTTATGGTTTTAATGTGCGCATGCGATTGTTTTTATTTCCGCAATTAATGATCAATGGTAGAAGAGATTTTGTATTGTGCATGAAGTTAAAATAGTGTTTTATCAGGAGAATGTCGGTGAATAATATATTAGTTATTCAAATTTATACATGGTATCAGAGCGATATTGTTCATTGGAGCAACTGCAAAACATCGAAGCTATTGAGTTTTGTGCTGGTGGAATTCGAATTTGCAGCAGAGTTTTCTTGGTGTCGAAGTTGAGATGTCTTTCAACGGATTGAGATTGGAGTATGCCCTTGAGGGAAGCTTGAATTATATTGCATGGAAGGGCAGGATGGAGGTGGTGCTGGACGACAATGGGTTGAAGGAGTTCATAGATGCAGAAATTCCAAAATCTGCTTCTAGCGATGTTGTCGCACTTGACGCATGGCAAACGAAGACAGAAAAATGTTGAAGAATTCTATTGGAAGGTGTAAAGGATCACATAGTGTCCAGCCTTCATGGTAAGGCTTCTCCATTCTTGATGTGGAAATCGTTGATATAATTATTCCAAAGCAAGAGCGGCCAGAGGAAGTTGGCGCTCAAGGATAAACTCAGGAACATAAAAATGGAGAAAGGCGAGAGTATGCCCAAGTACCTCACGAAGTTCATCCAATTCAGGGATGAGATGGGAAGTGTGGGGGTGACTGTAGATGATGAGTACTTGGTGAGCTTGGATCTCCTATCACAACTCTGTCAATGGTCGGGAGATTTTGCCAGGATGGGAATTACTTTGGTCAGATCTTGTGCAAGAGGAGATAAGGCGAAGTACCAGGGATGGATCTTCATCAAAGAACTCAGATGAAAAAAATTGTGCTTTGGCTGCCAAAGAAAGGAAGGGGAAGAGTAAGAAGAATGCTTCTCAATCCGGTGCGAAAGGTAAGAAGCAAGACATGTCCAAGGTGAAGTGCTTTCATTGTCACCAACACAGACATTACGCCACTAATTGTCCACAGAAGAAGAAAAATAAGTAGGCTTCTGGATCTGTAGTTGGAGAGGCCTTAGCCTCGCCGTTTGAGTTGGATTTTTTCATTGATCACATGCTTGGTCTCAAGTATGATGGGTTCAGTGTGGTTTCTTGATAGTGGTGCATCTTTTCATATGAACAGAGACAAATATTTGTTTACTGATCTGGATGAGAAAGATCTTGGAGTGCACATCGAGATGGGCAATGATGGTAGATACAGTGCGACCGGTATCGGTACCATTTCCTTTGAGAGGGAGTTTGGTAAACCCTTCTTATTGAGGAAAGTGATGCATGTTCCAGGATTGAAGAAGAATTTGATCTTGGTGGCCATGTTATAAGACAAGGGATATGATGTTTTCTTTAGCGAGGGAAAGGCTTTCCTGCGCAGTAAGGCAACTGGTGAAACCCGAAGGATAGGGGTTTGAGTTAAGAACCTTTATCAATTACAGGTCGATGGCTGCGTAGCAATGGCAGGCAAGGCAGAAGGAGTGGTTAGCCGGGATGATGGCGAGATGTGGCACCGGAGATTGGGCCACCTTCACCATGGAGCTTTGAAGATACTGCAGCAGATTTCTACTGGGCTTCCTAAGTGTACCCTTGCACAGTCAGATCAGTGCAAGGGATGTACCTTGGGAAAATTTGTGAAAGCCACCTTTCACGAGAAGGATAGCCGCGCCATGACGATCCTTGAGAGAATTCACACAAACGTTTGTGGACCTTTCTCAGTAGCTTCAACAGCAAAGCACAGGTACTATGTGATATTTGTTGATGATTTTTCTCGAAAGTGTTGGATTGATTCAGAACACATAGCCTGTGTAGACATACTCAAAGTTCGTGAGTTCAAGGCATCCAATAGAAAGAATTTCTGGGGAAAGGTGAAGGCTCTTAGAGCAACAATGGTGGTGAATCTTAGCTAATGAACCATGAATTTTGCAAATGTTGTATGAATTAAGAGAGTTTTTACAATACCACAACCCATAGAAGAATGGGGTCACCGAGCGAAAGAACAAACGATCGTGGTGTCGTATGGGTGATGTTGCAATGAGCTAGCCTTCCCACACACTTGTGGGCTGAGGCATGCAATACTGCGAATTATGTGCAAAACCGTTGTCCTCACAGAGTACTTGGCATGAGTACACCCGAAGAGGCATTTTCTGGTAAGAAGCTTGATATTTCTCATTTAAATATTTTTGGCTCACCTATTTACATTCATGTGTCGAAGGATGCTAGGAAGAAGTTGGAGCTGACCGCAGAGGTTGAGATATTTGTGGGGTACACTGATACACCTCACAACTATCGTGTGTATTTGCTAGAGAGTCGCAAGACTGTTGTGCGATGGGATATCAATTTTCATGAGGAGAAAGCCATGAAGTGTTTGCTTGAGAGGGAGCCACACTTGCATGCAGATGAGGAGCTATTAGTTCCTAAGGATGAGTCTCTGGATGTGGATCAGCCACAAGAGGAGGTTCATGGAGTGGAAGAGACCACTCATGCAGCGCCAACCATCAGAGGGAGGAAGCACACTATAGAAGCTGAGCGACTGGCTCAAGATGTAGAGAAGGTTGTAGGAGCACCTGCATCACAACGCAGATAGAGACAGTCACATTATCGGTATACTAGATACATGGCTCTTATGAGAAATTTTATCATGATAGAGCCATCCTCTTTCAAGGAAGCTGTGGAGGATCCCGCATGGGTAGATGCCATGGTGGAAGAGTATGATTCGATTGTCAGAAATAGTGCATGGGAGATTGTCCCAAGGCTGGAAGGGAAATCAGTGGTGGGTTCGAGATGGATCTACAAAGTGAAGCAGGCAGCTGATGGGAGTGTGGAGAATTACAAGGCAAGATTTGTTTCTCGAGGCTTCTCACAGATAGAGGGGATCAATTATGAGGAGACCTTTGCACCTGTCGCAAGGTATTCTTCCATACGGACGATTCTAGCTCTCTCAGCATAGATGGGGTGGCACATTCATCAGATGGATGTGAAGACTGTGTTCCTCAACGGAGTGATTGAGGAGGAGGTGTACATAGAGCAGCCCAAAGGTTTTGAGATCTTCACAGCGAGTTGCATGTGCGACTCAAGAGAGTGGGGCCGTATGGAGTGAAATAAACACCGTGTCGTGCTGGGCGGACAGTCAGCTATTTTGACTTCCGGACTTGGATTCTCCAAGAGTGAGGCGGATCCGAACCTATACCAGATTGTGGTGGAGGGTAAGTTGCTGATCATTTTACTTTATGTAGATGATTTTATTTTGACGGGTGATGAACTCTTGATACACTCATGCAAGGCTGATCTTGCAAAGGAGTTTGAGATGAAGGACTTAGGCCTCCTTCATTATTTCCTGGGATTGGAAATTTTTCAGTGTAGTGATGGATTGTTTGTGTCTCAAGGCAAGTATGCCTGGGAGATACTGGAGAAGTTCAACATGCATGGCTGCAAGCCTATCGACACTCCTCTTCCTGGTGGATGGAGGAAAGAGGATGCTACATCGACAAAGGTAGTGGATGCCACTGTTTATCGACAGTTGGTAGGGTCGCTTATGTATCTGGTCAACACATGACCCGACATATGCTATGCTATTAACCAACTTTCACAAGCTATGGTTAAGCCTACCAAGCTCTACTGGAAGGCAGGCAAGCATGTATTGAGATATCTTAGACACACATTTGGATATGGATCATGGTACAGACAGGAGGATGATTTGAGGTGGCATGGCTTCACGGACCAGTATCATCATATCATAGATTTTGTGCAGCAGAAGATCATGTTACTTTCATACATTCCCATGGAGGATCGGGATGCTGATATCTTGATGAAGGCGCTCACCAAGAGCAAATTCGAATACCATAGGGGCAGGATAGGGGTGGCAGATAATCCTTATCTTGTTGAGAGTGAGTGTTGAGATTGCAACAAGATGATGAGCTTAGTGGAAAGAAGTCGCCTTCACTAAGTAGGTCCACAGGCTATTTTTGGCGCAAGCCTATTTTTAGACTATGTCTATTTTTAGACATGTTGATCATGTTCTATGAGTTGCAGGATGCTATTTGTGGATGGTTGGTCAAGTTGGAAAAATAGATGGACTTCTATTTTTAGACATGTTGGGTGGAATATATTTTTAGATTGCCAGTCTAAAAATAGATATGTCGAATATTATTAGCTCTTAATAATATTTGGACTATAAACATTATCTTATTCTCTTGGAGCACTTCAGTTAAGTGCATAGATGTGGCACAGGAGCTGACAGAAGGAATTACACCATTCCTGAGGGTTAAGTGGAGCTATTGCATGGATACTTCAGTTAGAACTCATGTGACAGAGTTTGGTGGAGTTATTGAGCTAGTTGATGGAGTTGTGTTCATTTTAACTGAGTTAAACATAGTTGAGCTAGTTGTATCTAGTCTAACTGATTGATACACTAGTGAGAGTGGTGTGAATTAATTATTAATTAATTCACTAATTACTAACTCGTTAATCAACTAAAGAATACATCAGTTAACTATAGTGCATGGACAGTTTCAGTGGAGACCAGTGAAGAGGTAGGTGAAAGAGAAGTGTGACTATCAGTTGTGACTATACTGTTGCATGATTTGCAACAACCAGTGATTGGAGATTCCAATGAGGATTGCGTGAGAAAGGCTGGACCAATTCGATTTCATTCAGAGCCATTCTTCAGCAGTGATTGCACAGTAGAGGTAGGCTATCAGTTGGCAGATATTAGAGCATGTGATTTGCTAGATCGGGCTTGATTAGTGTGTAGCAATTGGAGATTGTACTGAGAGCTTTGTGAGGAGCTTTGTATAATGATTTTTACATGATCTCTATGACATATAATATATAGATAGTTGGGGGTTTTCAACTTTAAGCTTTCCCTTAAAATACTGTGTTCATATGTGTGATTGTTTATGGTTTTAATGTGTGCATGCGATTGTTTTTATTTCCGCAATTAATGATCAATGGTAGAAGAGATTCTGTATTGTGCATGAAGTTAAAATAGTGTGTGATCAGGAGAATCTCGATAAATAATATATCAGTTATTCAAATTTCTACATCTTCTGTTGATTTCCCGGGTCGTTTCATTTTTTTACTAGTGCAAGAAGGACTCCCCTTTTCATTTTTCCTCGGACCCTTGCTTTTGTTTGTGGGGTCCTATGTCTCCTTTCCAGCAGTTTTCTTTTTATGCAGCTATTTTAACAGCGCCTCCCAGGTCATGCCTTTAATTTATAATTGTTTTTGGACGAAAATTTTTATCAGACCATGGTGATATAATTTCTTGTCGGCCTGGTCTGCCCGTGCGTCTCGCACACCTTTGGCCATTTTTTCCAAACTCTTAAGCACAAAATAGGGGAAATCAATCCGCCACCGGACGTGACGGCCACCTTCAAAATGTTGCAACATCCTGAAATGGTACACAAAAGTGAGGGAGTACCTTCCCTCATTGGTCACAAATTTTTGTAGGATGAAAAGGAGGCCGCACCATTGTCCCAGCAGGGCACTGCGCGGAATTCCTTTCTTCCAATCCACCTTCATGTTCTGATAGACGGCGAACCTGTAATGTTCCTACTTAGCCTTAGCTAAGAGGAGACATTAAATTTTGATTTAATTTATGTTTTATGAGTAAATGAATAAAGGAGGACATGTAAAACTCCTAATAAATCAATTCCCATATGAAAAAAGACAAATCTGGGCTATGTAAATAATCACTTACAGGTGTGAAAGAGATTTGAGCCAAATATTGGGTCCACCTTGACCAAATCAACTGTGTTGTCTAGGTTCAATGCATCTCCAAGAGGGATTGCGCAGTTCTAGAAGGGAGTCTCTAATGTGAAGAGGGGTGACTCATCAAAGTGGTTTAGGGTTTGCAAGGTCTTTCTCATGTTATAAAAGAAGGAGGAGAGCAACATGAAGAGGTTGTTGATAGATCATATTTCTGAAGTATTTGTCTACTTAGACAAATAACATTCTCTGCTGCTTAGTGGACGATTGTGATTGGAATTCCTGTTTAGGGGTTTCATCTCTTCCCTTGAGGATCATTGGAGGATTTCTTTGCTAAATTTGGCCACTATTTGGTCTAAGACCAAGCTCTATCTTTCATGAGCAGCGCTGGCCCATTGAGAGTTTTGCAGCTGCTATCTTTTGGAGCAAGTGGCATTTTAGATCTGCTTAGATCTAGTTGTTTTTGAGAATCTTTTCTATTGGAGAGTGTTCTTTAGCCTTAAAAGATCTAGATGATCCATATTTTTTATCAAATCTGTAATTTCATTCCAGTTGTTGAGTCTCCTTCACCCTCTGTGCAGTTTCTGCTCAATACTGCGTTATTTTGTGAGAGGGCTTGCTTATTTCAGTTTGCTATCATTTTGGAGGAAGATCTCTTGGTGTTAGGATTTCCTTCCCTTGGTGATCCATGGATTGGGTTGTTGATCCATGTCTCTATAGATCTGATATATTTCAGTAATAAAAGTTATCTTCAGAAATTTCTAGGTTTTCTGCAGCACAATATATTGTAATTTAGATCTACAGCTTAATATGCAATATTTTGATGTAATTCCAATTGGATCTTGTTCTTAAAGTCTTGTAGCTTCTAGATCTGTATTAGATATTATGTTTCATCCATACATATGTTAGAGATCTGAAATTAAATGTAAAGCAGCTGAACCATCTGAAAAATAACGATGTCTATGTATTTCTGCAGTTTATTCCTAGTTGCAGCTCTAATTTCTGAAGGGATCTTGCCCTAGTTCTTTTTGTAATCAGTTGTAAAGACAATAAGCTCATATGTAAATATCATTTACTATTATATTACTGAATTATCAGATCTTTGTATTTCCTCCTCTGAGTTTCAGTCAAATCTGTGCAATTCTAGTAGCTGGGGTTTTCATGTTGTGGCAGCTCCTCTCTTTGGTTGATTTCTAGCCAGTCTTGTTTCCGGGAGATCTATTTAATGTGCTCAAAATAATTTTTTTCAGCTGAAATTCTGCATATAAGTCACATACAGCATAAATGAGGGGATCCCAACCCTGAACTGTGTTATTATTTCTCATATTTTCTTATATAGCGTTTTCATTGAAGACCTTGTTGAGATTCCTCAAAGGGATTATTCCAAGTTCTATAGGCAGAGTCTACAGTTGGCCAGGTAGCCTCTGGTTCTCACTCTATTTTCAAAGGTGACATAACCAGTAAATGCCTCTATATTCCATCTCTGAATTTGAATCTTGAGAATCCTCAAAAAGGAACATTACAGTGGTATCGGAGCTCCACTCTTGGCACATCCTGTACTAGCTTGGAGCCGCAGTCATACTGCATTCTGGAGATGAAAATCCTCTTTCTGAGAGGGAGAGGAGATAACAAAATAGAAGTCATAGAAGGTATGACTATACTACTGTTGACCTTGACAAGGGTCAAGCCAAGGGTAAAGCCCCTGAATTGAATGATAAAGATAAGGAGGCAGAAGAGTTTGCAAAAAATCTCTTGGAAGCTATGCAAGATCTGTCCAAGGAAATAAAGGAGATGAGGATAGATAGAATGAGGGAGTCCCTTGGAAGACTCCATCAAGGAGAGAGTTCTGAAATGTCTTAGTTTGGGACTGGTCCACCGGTGAGCTTGCCACAAGCTCCACAGATCTCACAACGCTCTACAATTCCTACCTTCTTGGCTATAGAGAATGAAGGGCTTCAAGAGTCAAAATATTTGGAAGGCTACTTTGCAGAATATGATTCACAAAGTCAAAGGTTCAAGGACAACTTAAGCTTTCAATATTTCTACCATCTCAAGGACCAGAGGATTCCATTGCAGCAGTATAGAGATGGAGGTTTCCTTCATGGGAGGCACCACACCATGGGCAGGTTCTTCTTGCCTAAGTTTGATGGATCACCCTCTTGTTTAGCTAAAGCATGGGTGGAAAAGCTGGACATCTACTTCCAACTGAATAAAGTGCCTGAAGTAGAAGCCATTAAGATTTTTGCACTGCATTTTGATGGAGAAGCCCACAACTGGTGGTTTCATGGACTTTCTACATTGGTGCACATCAATGTATCCACTTATACTGAGTTCACTAGGAGACTAGTGGAAATATTTGATCAGAAGGATCTGGAGGCCCCTTTCATAAGATTGGCAAAGCTTAAGTAGACAGGAGATGCTGAAGCCTATATCTCTGAATTTCTAAGGTTGTCTGTAATGGTTCTTGATCTTTCAGTTGCAAGGAGAGTCTATATTTTCATAGATGGCTTGGAAGAACCTTTGCATGGGTTGGCCAAGTCTACCAAACCCACCACACTGCATGATTCCATTGAAAGAACAAGAGATCTCCAAGATGCCTTTCCAAGAGCAAAGGAAACCTTCCCAAGCAAAGCCACTCACTCTTCTAAAGGGAAGGAAGGGAAAGATGCTCCACCCAAGCAGAGCTCACAGAAAAAGCTTCTTGACAATGATCTCCAGAGGGAGTTGAGAAAGAAAAAATTATGTTTCACTTGTCAATAATCATGGGTGCCGGGACATAGATGTGCTGCTGGAAGAGCACATTATATTGAATTCTTCTCTGATTGTGAGGAGGAGGAAGGCAATGATGGACCTAGGAGAGGTCACAACGTTGGTGATGATGAGGAGGAGTATCCATCATCATCCAGAGAAGAAGAGGGAGAATTTTCTCCAACCAGTGGGACTCTTGCTTCCTTGAGAGGAGTGCCCAAATATTTGACTCTTAGATTTCAAGGTTCAATTATGAACCAAAGAGTATCTATTCTTATTGACAGTGGGGAAACCCACAAATTTATTGATGCTCACTTTGTGCAAAGGAGAGGGATCCCTACTGATACTTTTGATGGGTTCTGTGTTTTGGTTCCGGAAGATAGAACTATGTAGTGCATGCAGTATGTTCCATCACTTTCTGTGACTATGGGGACCTACACCTTGGAGGATCACTTCTTTGTAGTAGACATACTAGACACCAACATCATCTTGGGTTTCCAGTGGTTGATTACTTTGGGAAAATTCACCACTGATTGGAAGGCCTTGTAGATGGAATGGGTGGATTTGAAGAGCGGGAAACAACAAGTCATTCAAGGCATGCACACCTACCCTTCACTTGATGTCTCTACCCACACAAAAAAGATGGATTTACGCAGTGAGGGAAAGGATCTCATGGTTCCTTCTCTCATTTTCATGATATTTTTGCAAGGGACATTCCTACATCATGGCAAGCCTCTTGGGGTGCCATTAGATTCTGTGGGGGAAGCTTCACCAAGTGCTGAAACAATGGAAGAAAGAGTCACATCGCTGTGGGAGGAAGCAAGGGGAAGGATCAGCCTTCCCACAAATAATTTCGGCATGCATGATTCCAAATAAACAGGCAGAAACAAGGCAAGCACCACCATAGATACATCTACAACGCTGCCCTTGTTGAGGAGTGTAGATCCATATTGGAGGTCTCAACTCCTTGTGGAGTACTCCAAAGATCTGCACATCGGGATGATCTTAGATGGCATAAAGCAAGGAGGAGGCTACTTGGTCCATGAAGGGGTCATCTATCATCTTGGTAAAGTATTCTTGTCTCAAGCCTCCAAGCTTAAGAAAGAGATACTACAAAGAGCCCATAAGGAGTTCCTTTCCAGCTACATGCAATCAGCAAGAATCTACTCCCTAATATTGAAGAGTTTTGATTGGGAGGGTATGGAGGAGGAGCTACATCAACATTATGATTGGGAGGAGCTACATCAGCACTTAAAAGAGTGCAATAGTTATGTGGAGATGGGCAGCCAAGGGATCCTATGTAGGAGACATTTCAGCCATCTCTTTCTTCTCTCAAAAGAGGAGAAGAGCCCATGCCTAACTCTATGTGTATGAGAGACTTGTATGGTAAGAAATCTGATCTTGTAGAGCAAGTATATTTTTCTGATTTG
This sequence comes from Pinus albicaulis, assembly GCA_034641835.2. Classification (NCBI taxonomy): domain Eukaryota; kingdom Viridiplantae; phylum Streptophyta; class Pinopsida; order Pinales; family Pinaceae; genus Pinus; species Pinus albicaulis. The sequence continues at coordinate 57,222,924 of CM076575.1, read as the reverse complement.
GCACATTCTCTTACCATATTTATGCAGGCCATGGCTCCTACAAGGAGCAATATTACATGCAGATCTCATGGAAAAGATGGGACCAATAGAAATTTCAAAGCTGGCCACTCCCTTGAGGTGCAAAGGGAGATTGTTTATCATGATGGGTGATTTCCAAAGGCACCTAATGAGGGTTTCACTTTTAGACATGTTAAAGTGACTCATGCAACAAATATGTGGTGGGATTACCACCTATCACATTCATATCTACTCAAAACAAGGAGTGTACTGCGCTGGTACCTTATGTGGGATTGTGACCCACCTCCTTGTGTGCAAATTTCATTTTTCCTTTATGTGATTTTGCTACCATACATAGATGACATATTGGTTTTGTTTATGGGTATGTATGGGAAAAGAGTAAGTAGTGTACATGTACCACATGGGATGGAACTTTATCCTGTACTTCATGATACTTGTTTCAGGAGTGACATTGGTTCACCCATGTTCATTTTTGTTGAGTTTTACACTCCTGAAGGGGCAGACTATGAACCTATCCTGTTAGCATTGGAGGAGAAATTTCTGATGTATTGGCTTGGTGAGCACTTGATCCATGATGAGAGCTTGATTCTTGATGGTTCCATCAATGGAGAAGGAGAAGATCTATGGCTCTCACCCTATCAGTTGCTTGAGGACAAGCAACATTTTGGAGGGGAGGACTGTAATGTTCCTACTTAACCTTAGATAAGAGGAGACATTAAATTTTGATTTAATTTATGTTTTATGAGTAAATGAATAAAGGAGGACATGTAAAAATACTAATAAACCAATTCCCATATGAACAAAGACAAATCTGGGCTATTTAAATAATCACTTGCAGGTTTTAAAGAGGTTTGAGCCAAAGATTGGGTCCACCTTGACCAAATCAACTGCGCTGTCTAGGTTCAATGCATCTCCAAGAGGGACTGCGTAGTTCTAGAAGGGAGCCTCTAATGTGAAGAGGGGTGACTCATCAAAGTGGTTTAGGGTTTTCAAGGGCTTTCTCATGTTATAAAAGAAGGAGGATAACAACATGAAGAGGTTGTTGATAGATCATATTTATGAAGTATTTGTCTGCTTAGACAAATACCATTCTCTGCTGCTTAGTGGAGGATTGTGATTGGAATTCTTGTTTAGGGGTTTCATTTCTTCCCTTGAGGATCATTGGAGGAATTATTTGCTGAATTTGGCCACTATCTGGTTTGATACCAAGCTCTATCTTTTATGAGAAGCGCTAGCCCATTGAGGGTTTTGCAGATGCTATCTTTTGTAGCAAGTGGCATTTTAGATCTGCTTAGATCTAGCTGTTTTTGAGAAGCTTCTCTATTGGAGAGTGTTATTTAGCCTCCAAAGAGCTAGCTGATCCATATTTTTTATCATATATGTAATTTCATTCCAGTTATTCAGTCTCCTTCACCCTCCGCGCAGTTTCTGCTCAATACTGCGTTATTTTGTGAGAGGGCTTGCTTATTTCAGTTTGCTATCAGTTTGGAGGAAGATCTCTTGGTGTTAGGCTTTCCTTCCCTTGGTGATCCATGGATTGGGTTGCTGATCCATGTCTCTATATATCTGATATATTTTAGTAATAAAATTTATCTTCAGAAATTTCTGGGTTTTTTGCAGCACAGTATATTGTAATTCAGATCTACAGCTTAATATGCAATATTTTGATGTAATTCCAATTAGATCTTGTTCTTAAATTATTTTAGCTTCCATATATGTATTATATATGATTTTTCATCCATACATATTTCAGAGATATGAAATTTAATGTACAGCAGCTGAACCATCTGGAAAATAACGTTGTCTATGTATTTCTGCAGTTTATTCCTAGTTGCAGCTCTAATTTCTGAAGGGATCTTACCCTAGTTATTTTTGTAATCAGTTGTAAATAAAATAAGCTCATATGTAAATCTGATTTACTGTTATAATACTGAAGTATCATATCTTTTGCTTTCCTCCTCTGAGTTTCAATCAAATCTGCGCAATTCTAGTAGCTGGGGTTTTCATGTTGTAGCAGCTCCTCTCTTTGACTGATTTCTAGCTAGTCTTGTTTCCGGGAGATCTGTTTAATGTGCTTAAACTCATTTTTTTCAGCTAAAATTATGCTTATAAGTCATATAAAACATAAATGAGGGGATCCCATCCCTAAAATGCGTTATTCTTGCTCAAATTTTCTTATACAACATTTTCATTGAAGACCTTGTTGAGATTCCTCAAAGGGATTATTCTAAGTTCTATAGGTAGAGTCTACAGTTGGCCTGGTAGCCTTTGGTTCTCACTCTCTTTTCAAAGGTGACATAACCAGTAAATGCCTCTATAGTCCATCTATGACATAGAATCTTGAGAATCCTCAAAAAGGAACAGTACAGAAACACTACCACTGATTCCTTTCTAGTTTCTGATTTTTAAAATACTGCTCACCAGTATTCTCCAAACCTATCGCTACTGCTATAAAATCTTATGTGACCTTAAATTTTAGAGGCCCAATTTTCACTCAGCCATTTTGGAAACTTCTGGCAAACTGTAGGGCCACTTCATGGTCATGCCCATCAAAATTTTGCAAAAATTGAAGGAAGCCTGAGTCTTCAATATGTTCTACCATACTGAGAGAAGAGGGTTCGCTTAGAACAAGAAGCATTGCTACTTAACGGTTATGAATAGTCAAAAATATACATGCAACACTGGGAAAATTGGTTCTTATAAATAGGGATCCAACCGTCCACCATCCCTTCCATATTTTCATCCATTCATTCCATTGAAATAGCCGTGAATACACAACATCTTTAAAGTCATGCCAGATTGGTACTTGCGGCGACGTTTTTAATGGCTAGGTGAGGTAATCATTACGAGTGAAGGAAATATGGGATTATGGAATAAAGGGTAATTATATCCAAGAAACAGTTAAAACATTTCCACAATCCTTCATAATTCAAAAAAGAACTTTAGCATTCATTAAAAATGATCATGACTCTTAACTTAAAAACACCTTGTACTTTAAATTTTCTCCTAGTTAATATGATAGTCACAAGTACTTCTTGACTAAGTGAAAGAATTTCTCATAAACATTCATGATGACCACTTTCCTATGACATATTATATGAAAAGAACAAATTGTACTTTGTTTCTAAAAAGGTGCATGCTTGCACCGGTCTTCCTGCACCGCTTAAATTATGCCATCTTGTTGGTACCATTCCGGTTGCACTTATTATATAGGATGACATGCATGCACTAGTGCAAGAATAATATCTAAAAAAAAAGAACAGGGAATTTAGGTAAAATATAGGTTGGACTTCCAACATGACTTCCTCAATTTATACTGGAAATTTTCTTCACCCTTTCTTGATGTTTCAGAGCATGTATTTTTTCTCTTTGTATGCGAGATCCTACAATTCATGAGGGAATAAAGAAGTGGGAAAAGGTAAATTTAAGAATGGGAAGGAATTATGTTACAGGGATTCCAGAAATAGTACCAAAAGAGGGGATAAACAGAAGTGAGATAGGGAAAAAAATCAAGGGTAAAGTGGGATTTTACGAAACAGACAGGGTAAATTAGAAGAATATGGGAAGGTTACTCATTTGGGATTGAAGAAGAAACTAAGGGAATATTAAGAAATGGGATATGAAGAAAGGAAGAAAATTTTCTAGAAGGTCTGCCTGCACTGGTGCAAGAAAAATGACTGCAACAAGAATTAAGCGTTACTTGAATGAAAAAATATCCATGCTAATTACCCCAATTGTATAAAGATTGGTTCTAGTGAACTTGATTTCACTTGGTGGTCGCTAGCATATCTAAAAATCACGCAACATTCTCTTTTTATTAGAAATTTTTTATCTTCCTTTGAACAAGTTGGTTTTCATGTTGATCCTTCTACAATCATGTCAGCGAATTGATTTTCATAATTACAGGAAAAAAAATTCTTTACTTTTTATAAAAAAAAATCTTTTTTATTCATTTTTTATTTTTAAGAAGAATAAGAACTCATAGTTTCAAAAAGTTGGTATTACCATTCAACACTACCGTCCCGAATTGCTGTTGGACTTGCTGTGTAAAATCTTTCCTAGAAAGTGGCTGAAAATACTTCTTTAATATGTGTCCATTTACCAGGAATACTGAATTTAGTCCATCAATAGTTTTAAATTCTACTGCTCCATTCTCGAATACTCGGATTACTTCATACGGTCCCATCCAACGTGTATGGAATTTCCCTTTAAAAATTTTAAATCTAGAATCATAAAGGAGCACCCAATCACCTGGTTGGAATTGCTTTTTCTGAATAGACTTGTCATGCCACATTTTGCGTTTGTTGATCAGAGGTTGTCATTGATGTCAACCCAAGCAGTACCAGGGGCTAACCCAATATTTCATGGGATTTTTTACCTACCAAATCAATATATTCTGGGTCAATAATGCTTTCGATGGTTTCTACTTGTCGAGATGTTTCCGTTGATATATGGCACCCCCTGTAATTCTTCACGATTTGAGAGATATTCATGTTTGAAGTTTGCACCCCTAGTTAGTGGGCTAAAACCCCATGGGGTTGGGGCATGGGTCATTGAAAAGTCATAATTAATATTTTTTAAGCTCCTAAAATCCCTCCCACATTCACTTGTTGAAGCCCCTCTCAACTTAATTATATATATAAATTGTGATCTTCTTTTCCTCCTTAGGCAAGAGATTTCGCCATCTGAAACAGCTCATCGTGGAATTTGCGCTCTAAATTTTTTTCTACGAAGGTTCAAAATCTGAAGTTTTTATGAGGCGAAGCTAAAATCCTAAGGAAGCTACTGTAAAAATTTCAAATCAAGGTGAACAACATTTTTGGAGATATGATCTATGGAAGTCAGGGTTCGTGCAGGCTCCTGAAATTCATCTCAAAGAAGTGACCTTAGTAAATTCGTCATAAATCTCTCTGAGTATCAGATTGGAATTCTGTAAAAATCAACAGATAGTGCACAGTCTGTAATTTTTTCTCTAGCAATTTCAGAGCCAAATGAATAAACAGTGACATGTGGCATGCTTTACAAGTGTGCTCTACTGAAACAATCCATAATTAGGGCATTGTTAGAGATTGGGTATAACTCTCTCTTGAAGAATCCAAATTGGGTCAGACCTGTGGGATTGGAAATAAGACTCAGAGGAATACTATAGTACCAAAAATTAGATATTTAGGATCTAAAATAACAGAGATACACCAGATTTAATATCGAGCTCCTAGAAGGAAAGAAAAAGATAAATCATGTGTTGTCAAGGGTTGCAAAGGACCAGAATTTCTACAGCAGCAAAGCAAAGCAAGGTGAAACAGAGGGTAGCATGACAAGAGTAGCAACCAAAGTGCATAACAGTAGCAAGAAGTTCATCATATAAAGTCTTCAAGTGGGCAGCACTGCATACAATCATTGTAAAGGTATCATTGTACTTAGTCATGGTAAATAAATTATTGTACAAATTGTACTAGTATCTATCTGCCAAGGGTTGAAGAGGAAGTGTTGGGAGGTCTAGGATCATCATTAGGTGGTTGTGTAAAAGTTGGGGTTATGGTCTAGTATATCTTCTTCTTCTACATCATTCTATATCATTGTAAAGTGGACCATTTTCCCTGGTACGGGAGTCCATTCTTCTTTTATTCTTCTATAGGGTGCTAGGGTGGTGCTAGGGTGAGTTGTAGCTCATTGGGTGTTGGGGCATCCGTTCAGTTGATTACTGAAGAATCTCGGGCGTTGGAGCGTCCATCCAGTGGGAGCTGGAGAAGAATGCTTTTCTAGATTCTAGGAAGTTGGAGCTTTATTTTCAATTGGAGTTGAATATTAAAGAATTATTAGAAAAGCATTAGGTGGTTTTTGTCCCGGAGTGGGTTTCCACCTTAAAAACTGTGTGCATTTGTGTTCCTCTTGTTTGCTGATATCATTGTACAAACACTGATAATAATTGAAGATTAACTAATGCTCTAATTGAAAGAAATACTGATTCACCCCCCCTCTCAGTATTTCCAACAATTGGTATCGGAGCTTGGTTCCTTCAATAGCAGTTTAACAGCTGGAAGGAGGTCATGGAGCATACCAAGAATGGTGTACCTCTATTCAATGAAAATAATTATGCACTCTAGAAAGGAAGAATGGAGTTCTATCTCTTGGCGCAAGGTTACGAAGTATGGGACACTGTTCAAAATGGATTTACATCAACCGCGGATGAACAAGGTAAGAAGAATTTGGTAAATGATGCAAAAGCAAAGAATATTATTATCAATGGACTTATTGAATCTTCTTATCATAAGGTGTTGGGTTGTAAAACTGCCAAAAATGTATGGGACAAACTTGATAATATATATGCAGGTGACTCAAATGTCAAAGAAGCAAAGCTTCAAATCTATAGAGAAAATTTTGAGCAACTCAGAATGAAAGAAGATTGCAACATTGCTGCATACTTCCAATACGTTGATGAAATAACCAATACTCTGGAAGGATTGGGAGAGCCAGTTGATGAGAAGACTATTATACGGAAGATTCTTAGAACGTTACTAGGGAGATTCAACCCAAAGGTATCGGTCTTAGAATACAGTGCAAATCTGGACAAACTCAGCAAGGAAGAATTACATGGAGTTCTCATAGCATATGAAATGAGACTTGATGAAGAAAAGGGTACTTCAAATATAGAAACTGCGTTCGTTGCATCTAAGCAAACCAATAAGGACAAACAACCTTCAATTGAAATGACATGCACCTACAAGTGTGAAGAAAAGGGAGATGATGGAGAAGGTATTTCAGATGAATAATATGCTTACTTTACGATAAAACTAAAACCTGTTAAGGGAAAATTTAAAGGTAAACTTTCGTTGATATGTTTCGGTTGTGGTGAGGTTGGGAATTTCGTAGCAAAATGTCCGAACAAAAGTGATGGAAACTCAAAATGAAAGAAAGGCTTTAAGAAATTCAATAAGCAAGGCAAAAAGAAAGGATCCAAAAGGAAATTTCTCTCTAAAGAAGATAGCTCATCATCCGATGAAGAAAGTGACAGCAAAGAAGAAGCCAATGAGAAAGTATTTTTTATGGCTAAGCACAATAAACAAGAAGTATCAAACAATGAAGAAGAAGGGTTGACCATAGAAGAATTTTATGAGGAGACAATCAAGCTTATAAAAGAGCTCAATGCTGAGAAGATCCACTCCAATACTCTTGAAGAACAAGTTCAAGGTCTAAAAATTGAGGTTGAAGAACACAAATGTATTGAAGAGTCACTTCAAAAGAAGTTGGAAGAAAGCAACCAAGAAAGGGAAGCATTAGAAGCCAAAGTATTCTCATTGCATATGGAAGTGAAGAAGGGAAAAACTATCCAAAACTATGCCAACAGCTCAAGGGCATTGGAAGAACTCATCAACAATCAATGAGCTTACAACGACATAATTGGCCTCGATTACAAAGAAGAAGAAGCAAGACCTTCTACAACAAAATACAATGAACCTATGATATCTGACATACATGAAGAATTCATTGGACAAGATTCGCAAGCACATCCTTGGAAGACGATTCCTTGATAAATATTTTCATCCAGGTACCAACATATTTTTCATGGATATTGTTATTCATGTGGAAAATTTGGTCATAAAGTTGTAGAATGTCGCACGTACCCTGGGAACCAATACAATTCCAAGAGATTATTCAAATATGAACCTCCCAGCACTCAATGAAACATCAATAGATTTGAAAATTTAAGAAATAATATGGAATGTTGCAAATGTCAGAACTTTGGACACATAGCCAGAGACTGCAGACTTGAAAATCCTCCAGAAGAATCTTCGAAGCCATAGAATGAACGAACATGGAAAAAGAAGAACACTGATAATTGTGCTCTCGCTCTCAAGGCTCAAAAAAATAAATATGTGTGGTATGTTGACAACAGTTGCTCAATGCATATGACTGGAGATAGAAGGAAATTTTTATCTCTGAAAGAGAAGAAGGATGGAACCATATCCTTTGGAAATGATGGATCTTCAAATGTTATAGGATCAGGTACCGTCACTCTCGGAAGAAAAGATGTTATAGCCAAGAATGTTCTATTGGTTGAAAACATGAATCACAATCTGCTTAGTGTTGGAAAATGTGTGATCAAGGACACACAATGATATTCAACTCCATAAAATGTGAAATCAGGAAAGGCAGGTATGGTAAAATTGTGGCTACAACAAGTCGAGCTCCAAACGACATATATGTTCTGGATGAAGCAACTAAAGCATGTCTACTAGCTAAAGAATATGAAAGTTGGTTATGGCACAAACGAATGGGTCACATAAACTTTGACAATCTTGTCAGGATAAGCAAAAAGGAAGCAGTACGAGAAATGCTGAAAATCTCAAAACCTTCCAACACACTATGTGAGGCATGTCGGCATGGCAAGCAGATAAAAGTCCAATTTAAAACAAAAGAACACTTTTCATCACATCCATTGGAATTGATACATACTGATCTATGTGGTCCTGTGAGAACAAAAGGCTTAGACAGAGAATTATATTTCATGTTAATGATAGATGACTATACCAGGATGACAGTCGTCAGTTTCCTAAAGAAAAAATATGAAGCATTTGAGTGCTTTAAGATCTACAAGGAGTTCGTTGAAAATGAAACTGATTTGAAAATAAAGTCTTTAAAATCAGATAATGGTGGAGAATTCACTTCCAAATTATTTCCGAAATACTGTGACGAAAATGGAATAAAAAGGCAATTTTCAACAGCACAAACACCTCAAGAAAATGGAGTTGCTGAAAGAAAGAATAGAAATGTACAGGAAATAGGTAGAACAATGTTGAAGGAATCAAAATTCGATGAAAAATTTTGGGTTCAAGCAATTGATTCGACAGTCTTCATTATCAACCGAAGTCTTCTCATAAATAATTGCAAGAAGACTCCATATGAATTATGGAAAGGAAAACCAGTTAATGTAAAATATTTCAGAATCTTCGGAAGAAAATATTATATCAAAAGAGAAGATAAAAATTTGAGTAAGTTTGAATCACATGCTGATGAAGGTATCTTTGTTGGTTACTCATGCAAAAGAAATGCCTATAAATGCTATAATCTAAGACGAAAACAGATAGTGGAGAGCATAAATGTTACATTTGATGAAGATGGTGTTCTAGCGAGTAATGATGAGGATCTAGAATCTTTGAAACTTGAGACAGAGGTTGAAAAAGACACAGATAAAATTGTAGAACAAGAAGCAACTATCAATGAGGAAGAAGTAAACAATGATCATCAAGATATACCAGAACAACAACAAGAAGCTCCTCCAAGTAGAACAAAAGAGTGGATTCAAAAGAACCATCCATCAAATCAAATCATTGGTGACATAAATGAAGGTCAACAGCTTTGTTCATCACAACAAGCTCACGTTGCTTTTCCAACAACCTTTGAGCCTAGTAGTTTTGAGGAAGCTAGCCAAAATGAACATTGGGTAGTAGCTATGAATGAAGAATTGGATAAAATTGAGAAGAATAACACCTGGGAATTAGTTCCATGACCAAAAGATAAAAATTTCATTAGGACTAAATGGGTGTTCAGGAACAAATTGAACGAAGATGGGCAGGTTACCAGAAACAAAGCAAGATTGGTTTGCAAAGGCTATGCACAAGTGGAAGGAATTGATTTCGATGAAACATTTGCACCAGTTGTTAGAATGGAAGCCATACAAATGTTTCTCGCCTATGCATGTTCAAGAAAAATCAAAGTCTACCAAATGGATGTTAAGTCAGCATTTCTGAATGGAGAATTAGAAGAAGAAGTTTACATCGAACAACCTGAAGTTTTTCTACTATCACAAAAAGAAGACCATGCTTGCAGGTTAAAGAAGGCTCTACATGGTCTCAAGCAGGCTCCAAGAGCATGGTATGCTCGTCTTGATGGATATCTATGTCAACAAGGGTTCAAGAAAGGTACTGTTGATAACAATCTTTATGTACAAATAGATAAAGATAATTTAACAATCATTGAGGTATATGTGGATGATATAATATTTGGTAGTAATGATGGTCGACTAAGTAAGAACTTTTCTACAAAGATGCAAAGTGAGTTTGAGATGTCTTTACTTGGTGAGCTGACATACTTCTTAGGGCTTCAAATATCTTAGCAAGAGAAAGGAATATTTATATGTCAAGCCAAGTACATCAAGGAAATGCTCAAGAAATTCAAAATGGAAGATGGCAAACCCATCCTTTCTCTGATGGTAACAAGTTGCAAATTGAGCATAGAAAACTTATCTAAGGATGTGGATCAAAGGTTGTACAGATCTATGATTGGTAGTCTTTTATATGTAACAGCCTCTAGGCCAGATGTTATGCAAGCAGTTGGACAAGTAGCAAGATTCCAAGCATCACCGTAAGAATCACATATTATTGCCATCAAAATAATTCTTCGATATCTAAAGGGCACAAAAGAATATGGCTTGTGGCATCCCAAGGGTAAAAATCTCATTATTCAAGCCTTTACAGATGCAGATTGGGTAGGAAGCGTTGATGATCATAAGAGTACTAGTGGAGCAGCATTTTATCTAGGTGGTTGTCTCATATCATGGTTGAGCAAAAAGAAAACTCCATTCTCATTATCTACAGTGGAAGCAGAATACATTGTAGCAGCATCATGTTGTACTCAAGTCCTTTGGATGAAACAAAATTTGCAAGATCTTCAATTACAATTCAGTGATCCTATTCCCATATTTTGTGACAACACTAGTGCCATAAGCATCTCCAAGAACCCTGTCATGCATTAAAAAACAAAACACATTCCGATCAAATATCATTTTGTTAGAGAACAAGTCGCTGAAAAGAATATCAAACTTGAGTATGTTTGTACAAGAGAACAAATTGCTAATATATTCACTAAACCTTTACGTCGTGAAGCATTTGAATATCTTTGTCAAAATCTTGGGATTCTCCCAAGTTCTCATTATATTACAAGTCTGCAGGACGGTTGTGTGTCAGGGGGAGTGGAAGTGTGTACAGGTCTGCAGGATAGTTGTGTTTCAGGGGTAGTTACCCTTTGCCATTGATTTCAATGGGGGAGAGAATGATGTAGGAAGAGGTGTCATGATCACAGGGGGAGTACTTGTGTTTCCATCAATGCTAAAGGAGGAGATTGTTGATCATCGGTTGTCATTAATGTCAACCCAAGCAACACCAAGGGCTAACCCAATATTGCATGGGAATTTTTACCTACCAAATTAATATATTTTGGTTCAATAATGATTTTGATGGTTTCTACTTGTCGATATGTTTCCGTTGATATATGGCACGCCATGTAATTCTTCACGGTTTGAGAGATATTCATGTTTGAAGTTTGTACCCCCAGTTAGTGGGCTAAAACCCCATGGGGTTGGGGCATGGGTCATTGAAAAATCATAATTAATATTTTTTAAGCTCCTAAAATCCCTCCCACGTTCACTTGTTGAAGCCTCTCTCAACTTAAGCATTTATATAAATTGTGATCTTCTTTTCCTCCTTAGGTAAGGGATTTCGCCATCTGAAACAGGTCATCGTGGAATTTGTGCTCTAACTTTTTTCTACGAAGGTTTAGAAGCTGAAATTGTTATGAGGTGAAGAAACAATCCTGAGGAAGCTGTTGTAAAAATTTCAGATCAAGGTACTCAATATTTTTGGAGATATGATCTGTGGAAGTCAGGGTTTTTGCAAGCTCCTGAAATTCATCTCAAAGAAGTGACCTTGGTAAATTCGTCATAACACTCTCTATGAGTATCAAATAGGAATTTTGTAAAAATTGGTGGATAGGGAACAGTCTGTAATTTTCTCTCTATCAATTTCAAAGCCAAATGAAAAACAGTGACACGTGGCACGCCGTACAAGTGCGCTTTGCTGAAACAGTCCATAATTAGTGTGAGAGATTGGGTATAACTCTCTCTTGAAGAATCCAAATTGGGTCAGACCTGTGGCATTGGAAATAAGACTCAGAGGAATACTACAAGACTGAAAATTAAATATTGAGGATCTAAAATAAAATAGATACACCAGATTCAATATCGAGCTCCTAGAAGGCAAGAAAAAGCTAGACCATGTGTTGTCAAGGGTTGCAAAGACCAGAATTTCTACGATAGAAAAGCAAAGCAAGGTGTAGTAGAGGGTATCATGATAAGAGAAGAAACCAAGGTGCATAAAAGCAACAAGAAGTTCATCATATGAAGTCTTCAAGTGGGCAGCACTGCATACAATCATTGTAAAGGTATCATTGTACTTAGTCATTGTAAATACATTATTGTACAAATTGTACTAGTATCTATCGACCAAGGGTTGAAGAGGAAGTGTTGGGAGGTCTAGGATCATCATTAGGTGGTTGTGTCAAATTTGGGGTTATGGTCTAGTATATCTTTTTCTTCTACATCATTCTATATCATTGTAAAGTGGACCATTTTTTCTAGTACGGGAGTCCATTCTTCTTTTATTCTTCTATAGGGTGGTAGGGTGGTGCTAGGGTGAGTTGTAGCTCATTGGGTGTTGGGGCATCCATTCAATTGACTACTAAAGAATCTTGAGCATTGGAGCGTCCATCCAGTGGGAGCTGGAGAAGAATTCTTTTCTAGATTCTAGGAAGTTGGAGCTTTATTTTCAATTGGAGTTCAATATTAAAGAATTATTAGAAAAGCATTAGGTGGTTTTTGTCCCGGAGTAGGTTTACACCTTAAAAAATGTGTGAATTTGTGTTCCTCTTGTTTGTTGCTATCATTGTACAAACACTGATAATAATCAAAGATTAACTAATCCTCTAATTGAAAGGAATACTGATTCACCCCCCCCCAGTATTTCCAACAACGTTGTTGCTGAATTAGTATGTTCTGTTGAACAACATCCCTATGAAATTCATCTAACTCATTTGATTTGAGAAGACGCTATTGTTGTGCCTCAGAGAGATCTAGTCCTAATTGGACTACAGTTCTGAAAGTTTTGATCTGGAATTCAATTGGTAACAGAACCTGTTTTCCATATACCATCTCATATGTTGTATGTCCCGTGCTATTCCTCCAAGTGGTTCTGTATGCCCACAATGCTTCTGGTAATATTTCACCCCAGTCTTTCTGATGCATGTTTACTGTTGTTGTGCTCAACTTAGTGTTCCTAAATTGAGTTCATTAATTGTCAACCAGGGCTAGTAAACTGCTGAAGTGTGGTGCACTATATGTGCCTAGGTATTTGTTTCTCACTACGTTGTGTTTAGTGTTTTTATGATGTTTTTGGTTTTATGGTTTTATGTTTAAAAGGAAAAGAACTAAATGTTGGGAAAGAGAAGTGAATGGTTACACTAAAACAGAGCAAAACCTTTTCTAAACTTGTGTTTGGCACTAAAGAACAGAAAATGCAAAGCTTGATAATGACTCCTAAATCACAACATGAACTCAATAACTCAGAGCATGAACTTATCCAATTTATTCATTAGAGATATGTTGGAATAGCTTGAAAAGAGGACAAGTTTAGTGCAAATGAGGTTTTCCTAAATAAACAATTATCTTACAATATTACAAAGAATATCATCCATGGCTAGAAGTTTATTGGAACACAATTTGGAAAAGATTACTTGTAGCACAATAAGATTTCTACTCTAAATTAACTTGCAATACTAAGATTAATCCATTCTGCAACTTCAACTTATCACTACTAAGCCTTGGTCAAAAGTTAAAGATTTGAATAATTTTGGGAAAAAGGCTTATTTATGAAATTGCAAAAGTTTGCAGAACAATCAAGGCCTTAAAATGCTATCACTAATTCTTGTTCATATAAAGATGTATAAATAGAAATTAAAAACAAGATTAATTTGTAAATAATTAAGGCCATGAAACCTAATTTTGATAGCTTACAATGCAATGGGTGACACTGAACTAGAATGCAACTGATCAAACTTAAAACAGAATGACCAAAACTAAACTAAGATGTCATGAACCTAACTTGAAATACAGTGAACTGAAGCTAAACTAGAATGTCACTAATCTAACTTGAAGTACAGTGAACAGAGTTATACTAGAATGCCATTATCAAACTTGAAATATAGTGACAAAATTAAACTAGAAATTAAACTAGAATGACATCTACCTCTGAAGTATTGACTGAGCTAAAATGCAACTAATTCTATGAAATAGTACAACCCTACTTTGTTCAATATGAGTAATGTTTTGGAATATCTTGTAGAAAAAATTTTGGCTGTATCATTCCATGCATAAAACATAAAATATAAAGTTCAACAAAATGCAGTAAGCTCTGAAACACCACCACAACTATGTCTCATCCGGAATTAGTGATATTTTGGAAGAGATTGATAAAAACAAGACTAGCTGTAACAACTGATGTGATTGAGCATGAAAAAATAAAGCTTAAAGAAATGTAACTAACTCCTAAAATACTACAGTTATGCCTCATTCCATATTAGTAGTCTTTTGGAAGAATTCGTGAGAACAAGACTAATCTGTAGCATCCGATTCAAATGAATATAAAAACATGAAGTTCAGAAAATGGGCTAAACTAGGAATGCAGTTACTTATCTAAACATATGAACAAGGCTGCTCAGATAGCAGGGGCCCTCTACCACCAGAGTAGCACGCAAAATCTACTTCAAGATTGGCTCAGTGTGTTCAATAAAGTGATGCTTCTTTCATTAAAGGAGAAATAACTTCAAAACAGAGTGTTTCGGACTTCTAAGATCTAGAAACCAAAAACAAAATCTAACCAACAGTTTCTCAGTCTCCCGAGTCATACTTATAATGAAATTACATAACTACTTCTTGAGAAAAACAGGGATAAGTGTCTTTCCCATTCCTAATCAAATTAAAACTCTTATTAACAGTCTTGTGCTTTACTGCGGACATCTGTCGAGTCCGTGTTTTGATAGGAAACTGCCTCTCTTCTACGTGCATAACCGCTTTGATACTTTAACTCAGAATTCGTGGGGAGCAACAAATGATGAGGGAATGATGTGGAATATGACCATATGTGTTTTTCCCTGAGATGACATCTGAAACCTGCGTAGACATGAAGACAACTGCAGAATCGGCAACTAGCTACAGAATGTCTGCATTCTGTAGCTAGGTGTAGTCAAAAAGTACTACAACAACGAAATCATGAAAACATAGCAAGTTAGACATTATATACAATCTCAAAGAAATTTTAAATAATCTTATTGATCATTTAAGCCTGAAATTAATAATGGACAAAGGAAATGAATTGGAATGTGGTGGAAGAGAAGAACATCTTTGAAGCTCAACATACCCCCACTGCTAGGTTCTTGCATGTCCTCATGCAAATATTACATGAACTTTGAGACCTCTGCAAGGACATCCAACCCTCTTCTTCTGCTTTGCCTGGCAGTTAATGGCCTTTTGGGCTTCCTTATGACTGACTTGAATCTCAAATTTGTGAGTGCCCTAGTTAACCTTTTATTTTTCTTTTTCAATTTTTCACCGGCCTTGTACAACTTTTGCATTTGTAGAGACAGAGTTGAATTCATATCAGTTTTCAGCTTAATCTGCTCCCTTAGAATTTCATTATCATTCTTGATATGCCTATTGAGTACTTCTAGCTCATATTTATCTCTTCTTAGGATATCAATTGCAGATTTTGGTGGACTAGGAGTTCTGTCTCTACTTTCTGAAGCTCTCTTCTCTAGTGTATCAACATAATTGCAAATTTCTTGCTGTGCTGGGTCTATTTCAGGAGCTTCTTCATCAAAATCCTCCTCATAATGATGCTCAGGTGTTTCTTCATCCTCAATGTTTATAATTCCAGTTTGTCTAACCTCTGTTTCCTTTAGTATCCCTCTAAGTCTATGGCTCCGTCTTGGTTGAGATGGCCCTTCTCCTTTCTCTCTGGCAGATTTCCTTATTATCCTCTCTTTCTTAAGCTGCTTCTTAATTTGGGCCAATTTCTCAGAAATCATTTCTTCACTATCCTCTTGTATTGTTTTACCAATTTCAGTTTCAATTTTGAAGGTTTTCCATCTTCTGCTTCTTTTTGTAGATTTGTCTTCAAGTGGAGGTTCCTTGGGTTCTTTAAAGTGATTTCTCACTAAGAACTCATCCCAATTATCTCCCATTTTTCTCAAATGATGTTCAATCAAGATTTTGACTAAACCATGGTGGTATAAGGTTGTTTCCAGAAATTGAACTCTCTTTTGAACACTTGAGGCCATTTTCTTTAAACTATGAAGCAAGAAAAAAGGCAAGTTGATTTCTTCTTCTAAGAAATGCATCATTAACCAAATATGGTAAACATAGAAGGTACCAAATCTACCTTCACAAGTGATAAATTTTTGCAAAATAAGCAACATGTTTCTCCATTTGTTCTTTAGTGCTGAACTAGGGATACCCTTTTTAAAAATGGAAACATCCATACCTGGTGACTTGAGTATTTGCTTCCATGTCTCGTTATGAAATTCTCTATTTTTGAACCACCTTTCTCCCTGCCTGGGTAATTTCGTTGCTTCTGCAATAAAGGCTTCTGTAATGGTGATTTTAATATCTCCTATTTCGACCTCAGCTCCATTGAAGGACCGTGCAAATTTTTAGTCACCTCTTTGTGAAAACCACTAAATTTCTCCAAAAATTTCAACCACCCGGCTTGCTGTAACATTCTCCAAGTACTTAGTTCCAACTGGTTCAGTCCTCACTATGAGACCCATAGTTTTTCTTTCCAACCTTCGAATTACTGCTCCTCTTCTCACGGTGAAAATGACTGTTAAAGAAATGTTTTTGCCACACAGATGCTTCCTCTGTTTACAGACCGAAATGGTTAAGAGTTGGCTACGGGAAAGAATGATATGGAGTGGTTACGGAATGAGTATAATGAGGTGAGGGTGATGCAAACGAATTAATGAGTTGGGAAATATCTTGGAAGAAAATACCGTGGAGATATTTCGTAGGAAATTCAAAATCAGCATTAAATGCTTTGGCCTAGTGACGTGACTAATCCAAGCACCTCGGTACTTTAACCGTTAAGTTTTTAAATGATGATCAGATATGGGATTTGGAATGGAGGAATAGAAGGAATTATATCCAAAGTTTTTATGAGAGGTTTGTTAGGCATGATCAACACAATTAATTAAAACAACTTTTTGAATTATACATAACTTAACTATACTAAAAATTTTCATGATCTGTCATTATAATAATTTCATAACTTTTACCTTTGTCTTTCCTCTGATTTTTGTGATCTTCATATGCTTTGTTCTCCCCTGAAAATCATTAATCCTTGATTTTTCTTGTTGTCATGGATATGCAAGATCATTTTGATGCAGATCAAGTAATTAATGGATAGTTCCTTCAGGATCTCTGGCTACAGAATGTCTGTATGGCTGCAGAATGTCTGACTGATTGCAGAATGTACCTGTAGAAGACTTGAAACATGAAATGGAATGGTTTGGAGCATGAATGGAATGTTGTATGGAATGAGTGAAAATGGATAATGAAATATGGTGTAATGGAATATAAATGAAGTGAATAATGGAGTGAAATGGATCACAACTTATGAAGTGGAGTGGAGTATGAAAAGTAGCCTGCAATTCATGATGTGTATTATTCAATTGCAGAAAAACATCAAACTTAGAAATCTAGGATGGAAATGAGGTGGACCATGGAGTGAAATGAATGAAGTGTGGATGAATGAATGAAATGGATTATGGATGAATGGAGTGAGATGGATCATAAGCGAAATGGATCTACACTTATGATTTTGTAATAACTGCTTGCAGAAAGAACAGATTTGAAAAGCTAGAGTGTTAGAAAGATTATGATTTTCACTCCACCTTTTCTGTATAAACATGCCAATCAGTGATTGGTTTTCATGTTTATACTT
This sequence comes from Pinus albicaulis, assembly GCA_034641835.2. Taxonomy (NCBI): domain Eukaryota; kingdom Viridiplantae; phylum Streptophyta; class Pinopsida; order Pinales; family Pinaceae; genus Pinus; species Pinus albicaulis. The sequence goes on along the minus strand of CM076575.1, from coordinate 57,205,081 downwards.
TATTTTTATTTTTTCAATCATCTGACTTCAGAAAATTTAATTAAGTTGATGAAGAATAAAAATTCTTCTTCATTAAATTCACATCACTGTTTTCCTGGAATCTCTTGACAAATTCTTCTCTTGAAAGTGGTTTGTGATACAGCTTCAATCTATGACCATTCACAAGAAAAGTGACCTCTTCTTCATCTATTGTCCTGATTTTTATTGCTCCATTGTCAAAAAATTTCACAATTTCATATGGTCCAAGCCAATGTGTTTGGAATTTACCTTGAAAATCTTTGAACTTTGAATCAAACAAGAGAGCCCAGTCGCCTTCTTTGAACTTCTTTTCTTTGATGTACTTATCATGCCATCTAGTCCTTTGATGTTGGACTATACTTGTTTTCTGAACTGCATCTTGTCTGATCTCAGCCAATTCATTAATCTGCTCCAATATGTGCTTTTGTGCCTCTGTTAGATCAAGTCCTAGCTGAACTACCATTTTGAAAGTTTGAATCTGGAATTCTATGGGAAACAAAACTTGCTTTCCATAGACAAGTTCATAAGGAGTATGGCCTGTTGTGCTTCTCCATGTAGTTCTATAGGCCCACAAGGCTTCAGGAAACCTATTTGCCTAGTCTCTTCTATGTAAATGAACAGTCTTTGTTAGGATCCCTTCAATGACCTTATTAGTAGATTCCACTTGACCATTTTCTTGTGGATGATAGGGAGTAGATTTTATGTGTCTGATTTTGTACCTCTCCATCATTTTTTCCACTAGCCTTGATGTAAATTGAGCTCCTTGATCTGTAACAATTTCCCTTGGGACACCAAAACGAGTAAAAATATCCTCGAAAAGAAAATTAACTACAGATGCTTCAGTAGCAGAAAGTAATGGCTTGGCCTCTACCCATTTGGTAACGTAATCAGTGCAAACTAATATATATTTCTTTTGTCTTGATGGAGGACTAATAGGTCCTACAAAATTCAAAGCCCATTTTTCAAAAGGTTCAATGTGTACCTGAGGCTACAATGGTATCTCACCTGAAGGAGAAGGTTTCCCTACCCTTTGGCAACTGTCACACCTTTTGACATAGTCTTTAGCATCTTTAAAAAGGGATGGCCAATAATATCCTAAATGAAGGACCTTATAAGTTGTCCTCTTATCAGCAAAGTTTCCGCCACAAGGTTCATCATGACATGCTTTGAGAATCTCAGGTATCTCATCTTCCCGAACACATCTCCGAATGATAAAATCTGGACCTGTCTTGTACAACTCATTAGCAACCCATGAATATTTTGCACTGTCATAAATGATTTTTCTTTTGTCTCTTGCATTCATTATTGAAGGAAATTTCCCTGAAACTAAATAATTAGTAATGTCAGCAAACCAAGGAGTTTGGGTAGAAATTGCAAAAATATATTCATCAGGAAATTGATCTTCAACTGGAGTGTCATCTTTAATGTTTTGGAGTCTAGATAGGAAATCAACTACTGTGTTTTTTTTCCAGGCCTATCTAGAATAGTAATGTTGAATTCTTGTAAAAGCAATAACCATCTTATGACTCTGCCATTAGTAATTGATTTATTCATTAGATATCTAATTGTAGAATGATATGTGTGAACAAAAGTTTCATAGCCTGTTATATATTGTCTGAATTTTTTTATGGCATGAACAACATCTAAAAACTCTTTTTCAGTTATAGTATAGTTTAACTCTGAAGGAGTCAAATTTTTACTAGTATAGTAGATGGCATAAGGAATTGGGTCTTTTTGTCCCAATACTGCTCCTAGAGCTGTATCTGAGGCATCTGTTGAAATATGAAAAGGTAACTTCCAGTTAGGTCCCCTTAAAATAGGTGCTTCAGAAATTTTTGTTTTCAGGATCTCAAAGGCTAACTGGAAATCATGATTCCATTTGAATTCACAGTCCTTGGTAAGTAACTTGAAGAGTGGAGATGCTATCTTAGTGAAGTTTTCTATAAACCTTCGATAATATCCTGTAAATCCTAGAAAAATCCTTACATATTTTTGACAACTTGGAATAGATAAGTTAGAGATGACTTCAACTTTTGACTCATCAACTCTAATCCCATCCCCTGAAATGTGATGTCCTAAAACAATTCCTTCAGTAAATATCATAAAACACTTCTCATGACTTAGTGAAAGATTTGCTTCTTTACATATTTTTAAGACTTTTTCCAAGTTTTCTAAGGCTTCTTCAAATGTATTTCCATAAACTGTGAAATCATCCATATATACCTCTACACAATCATGTATTAGATATGAAAAGATTCCTAATACTGCCCTTTGGAATGTTGCAGGTGCATTGCATAATCCAAATGGAAATACTCGGTAAGCATAGGTACCCCAAGGATAGGTAAATGTGGTTTTGTCTTGATCTCCAAGTGCTACTTGAATTTGATTATAACCACTAAACCCATCTAGAAATGAGAAGTACTTTTTTCCAGCTAAGGTATCTAACACTTGATCTATGAAAGGTAGGGGAAAATGATCTTTAAGAGTAGCTTTGTTTAATTCTCGGTAGTCAATACATACCCTCTATTTATCATTTTTCTTTGGAAAAATTACCAAAGGAGAAACCCACTGACTATCTGAAATAGGATAGATAAAGTTGACATTCAACAATTTCTGCAATTCTTCTTTAACAATTTCCCTAAGATTTGGATTCATTCGTCTTTGAGGTTGTCTGATTGGTTTACAATTTTCCTCTATGTAGATGTGATGAGTGCAAGTCTTGGGGCTTATCCCTTTCATATCAGTGTACTCCCATGCATATGCAGAAGAATGTCTCTGTAATATCTTGACTAACTCTTCTTGTTGAGATTTTTCTAGGTTCTTGTTTATGTTCAAAGTTTTGCCTGGAAATATCTCAATTATAGAGCTGCCAAATTTATCCATAGAATAAAGAGACATATGTCTTGATGATAAAAACTCAATGTTGGATTCTTCTTGAAATTGTTCATGTTTGTATTCCGAAGAGGATTCAAAATTCTCTAAAGTATTCAAAATTTGGCTATCTTCACTAATTTCTAAAATTGTGAAGAGAGGTTGTAAGTCTTCTTCATCCTCTATCCATTGAGTATCATCTAATTCTGTAATTGTTCTTGCTGGAGGATACAAGGTAAATTTCTTAGTTGAACTACCATCAGAGATGTACATATCACCGGATCTACAGCTAATGAAAGCATCAACTGTAGCTAACCAAGGTCTTCCTAATATAATAGGATGCCCTCCTAGATTATTCTTAGGAGTTAGGATCATAAAATCCACAGGATACTCCCAAGAATCTAGGGACACTGGAATGTCTTCTATTACCCCATCAGGTTTAATCACAGATCTGTCTACTAATTGTAATAATGTCGGTGTAAAGAGAAGATTAGGAAGTTTCAGTTTATCCATTATTTGTCTACTCATGATATTGATTGCTGCTCCTAAATCAATGATTGTGTTTTGGATCTCAGTTCCATTGATGTGAATTTTAACAACTGGATTTCTTGGGTCTAGATACTTTGGAATAAAAATCTTACCCATCATAATATCTGCTATTTTTCCTGCCAACTGAATTTTCTTTGTCTCTCTTATTCTTTTTCTTGTTTTCTTCATGCTCAACTCTTTGATTGTCTTTGCTAAAATTGGAATTTCCTTGATAGCTTGCAATAATGGGATCTTAATACAAACATTTCTCAGCTCATCTAGGAAATCATAATTAGGCACCATAATTTGTTTTTCTACACCCCTATCAATTTGTAATCTTTCTAGAAAGGGAGGTGTAGAAGTGGATGTTGATGGCTACTCAAATATAGGAGTTGAAATTATTGGTTCTTTTTGTTTTGATATTTCAATGTTTGGGTCCTGAAAAGATGTGTCTTCTTCAAGACTTTTATTTGCCCATAGAGAATCTTCCTCAGAGTTGTCTTGTTCTTGTATGATCACAGAAGGTTTCCTCTTTTCAAGTATTCTTCCAGACCTAAGTTGAACATCACTAAGGTCTAGAGGAGTAATCAAATAGGTTGGAAACTGTTGTCCTTCTATCATGTAGGTGTTCTGAGGATTTTTATTGTTGGGGTTTGGTATGGGTTGGGCAGGCAACTGATTTTTTTTCTGAGGAAATGGTAATGGAAGTGGTTGATTTTGATGTTGTGGATTTTGAGGATTTTGTTGAAAATTTTGTTGAGGAGGAAAATGTGGATATGGTGGATAGGATGGTGGATATTGGTAATACTGAGAGTATCTTCCATAGGGATTTTGTGCTCCTTGCGCCCAAGTTTGTGATTGATTTTGAAATTGGGGCCAAGGTTTCTGCCAAGAATTCCAATTTGGTGGAGGTTGATTATACATTTGATCATGGAATCCTTGTGTTTGAGGTCCTTGCCAAGGCCTTCTAGAGACAAAATTGAGAGATTCTGTGGAACTTGTAGGAGTATCTTCTTGAAAGACAGCTTTAAGACCAGGAAGTGAAGGACAACTCTTGGTCTCATGTTTTTCTGAACAAATGACACAAGTCTCTACAACTTTTGTATCCAAAGGACACTCTCTCAAGGCATGCTTCTTTCTACATCTGGGACAAAAGATTGCTAAGGCATCAGATTCAACTTTTTGCTTGTTTTGTAACTTAAGGGTGTCTATTTGTTCACTAAGACTCCCTAAGATGTCAGATTTGAATTAATCAAGCATATGCCCTATCTCTGCCCTACTCACTGTCCCGGAAGCAGATTTACTTGCCCTTGCAAGAGCAAGGTCTCTTGGACCTTTTACAGTTTTGGACTTCCCTCTTGAAAGGTTAATACATAACTCAGATATTTCAGGTAATGTGAGCTGAGATATATCCCCTTTTCCCATCATGTTAAGGATATCTAACCATTAATCCCTAATTGTTTTCAACAAGAGAGATTTTAAGGTGTATTGGTCTAAGTTTTCCATTTTTGCTCTTTTGATGTTGTAATGAAATCTCTCCAACAAATATTCCAAGTTTTCATATTCTTTTTGTAGCATCTTAAACACTTCCTCCTTATGATTGACTGGCATACAATAATCCAAATACCTCTCTATAAATGCTTGTTTCATGTCTTCCCATGTCCTAATAGAACTGTTGATCAAACTCATAAACCACTTCAATGATGCTCCTGTCAATGTTGAAGGAAATAGTTTAAGTTTTTGAGCATCTTGTAAGTAGTCATAAGTTTTACATAAGACTTCAAATTCAAATAGGAAGGTTTCAGGATCTTCAGTTTTAAGTCCATAAAAGTTTGGAAGGACAGAGGGTGAAATGTTTTTCATAGTTGCATTGGTTTCTTCATCTACTATAGGAAACCCAAAAGAGCTTCCCATTTCTCTTCTACCTCTTCCTCTACCTCCTTCACCTTCTACACCTATACCTCCTTCTCCTCTACCTCTACCTATAACCCCTCCAAATAGTGTGTGTTCTCCATTAAAAACTCCTCCTCCCCCTTCTTCTACCATAGTTGATTCCTCTGTGGAAGTGAAAAAGTTTGTGTCTCTAGCAGGGGTCCTTGAATCTTCTTCTAAGACAGGTTCAGTGGATGAAGTGGAAGGTTTTTCTAATGGAATATCTGATCTTAAGTCTTCTAAAAGTCTAGGATAAGTAAAGGATGGAATGTGGGTTTGAGTTGGAGGTGTATTGGCTCTTAGTCTAGGTGAAACAGGTGGTGTTCTAGGAATCAGACTTCTGCTTCTTATGAATCTACCCCTTGAGTCTCTTTCTCTACGCAGATCATTTTTTTTGGGAGTTAAGAAACAAGGCTACCTAGTTACACTTCCTCGGCAACGACGCCAAAATGTTGTGCTCAACTTAGTGTTCCAAAATTGAGTTCATTAATTGTCAACCAGGGCTAGTAAACTGCTGAAGTGTGGTGCACTATATGTGCCTAGGTATTTGTTTCTCACTACGTTGTGTTTAGTGTTTTTATGATGTTTTTGGTTTTATGGTTTTATGTTTAAAAGGAAAAGAACTAAATGTTGGGAAAGAGAAGTGAATGGTTACACTAAAACAGAGCAAAACCTTTTCTAAACTTGTGTATGGCACTAAAGAACAGAAAATGCAAAGCTTGATGATGACTCCTAAATCACAACATGAACTCAATAACTCAGAGCATGAACTTATCCAATTTATTCATTAGAGATATGTTGGAATAGCTTGAAAAGATGACAAGTTTAGTGCAAATGAGGTTTTCCTAAATAAACAATTATCTTACAATATTACAAAGAATCTCATCCATGGCTAGAAGTTTATTGGAACACAATTTGGAAAAGATTACTTGTAGCACAATAAGATTTCTACTCTAAATTAACTTGCAATGCTAAGATTAATCCATTCTGCAACTTCAACTTATCACTACTAAGCCTTGTTCAAAAGTTAAAGATTTGAATAATTTTGGGAAAAAGGCTTATTTATGAAATTGCAAAAGTTTGCAGAACAATCAAGGCCTTAAACTGATATCACTAATTCTTGTTCCTATAAAGATGTATAAATAGAAATTCAAAACAAGATTAATTTGTAAATAATGAAGGCCGTGAAACCTAATTTTGATAGCTTACAATGCAATGGGTGACACTAAACTAGAATGCAACTGATCAAACTTAAAACACAGTGACCAAAACTAAACTAAGATGTCATGAATCTAACTTGAAATACAGTGAACTGGAGCTGAACTAGAATGTCACTAATCTAAATTGAAGTACAGTGAACAGAGTTATACTAGAATGCCATTATCAAACTTGAAATAGAGTGAACAGAACTAAACTAGAAATTAAACTAGAATGACATCTATCTCCGGAGTATTGACTGAGCTAAAATGCAACTAATTCTACGAAATACTACAGCCCTACTTTGTTCAATGTGAGTAATGTTTTGGAATAGATTGTAGAAACAAGTCTGGCTGTATCATTCCATGCATAAAACATAAAATATAAATTTCAACAACACACAGTAAGCTCTGAAACACCACCACAGTTATGTCTCATCCGGAATTAGTGATATTTTGGAAGAGATTGATAAAAAAAAAGACTAGCTGTAACAACTGATGTGATTGAGCATGAAAACATAAAGCTTAAAGAAATGTAACTAACCCATAAAATAATACAGTTATGCCTCATTCCATATTAGTAGTCTTTTGGAAGAATTCGTGAGAACAAGACTAATCTGTAGCATCCGATTCAAATGAATATAAAAACACAAAGTTCAGAAAATTGGTTAAACTAAGAATGCAGTTACTTATCTAAACATATGAACAATGCTGCTCATGTAGCAGGGGCCCTCTACCACCAGAGTAGCATGCAAAATATACTTCAATATTGGCTCAGCACGTTCAATAAAGTGATGCTTCTTTCATTAAAGGAGAAATAACTTCAAAACAGAGTGTTTCGGACTTCTAAGATCTAGCAACCAAAAACAAAAATCTAACCTTGTCCCTCGGTTTCCCGAGCCATATTTATATCAAAATTACATAATTTTCTTTGAGATAACATAGGGATAATTATCTTTCCAAATTAGAATCAAACTAGAACTCTGATAGTAGTCTCGTAATATGATTAAGGACATTTGGACTGTCCTTGTCCTATTAGGAGTCTATCTCCTAGTTTGAGTTCTCACGTGCATAACCACCTATATAATTCTGTTCAAACTTCGTGGAGAGAAAAAAATGATGAGGGAATGATGTGGAATACGACCATATGTGTTTTTCCCTGAGATGACACCTGGAACCTGCGTAAACATGAAGACAGCTGCAGAATCGGCAACTAGCTACAGAATGTCTGCATTTTGTAGCTAGGTGTAGTCAAAAAGTACTACAACAACGAAATCATGAAAACATAGCAACTTAGACATTATATACAATCTCAAAGAAATTTTAACTAATATTATTGATCATTTAAGCCTGAAATTAATAATGGACAAAGGAAATGAAGTGGAATGTGGTGGAAGAGAAGAACATCTTTGAAGCTCAACAACTGTCTTTGTAAGAATAGACTCGGTCACTTTACTTGTGGATTCCACCTGGCCATTTTCTTGCGGGTGATACGGCGTGGATTTCCTGTGCAGGATCTTGTATTTCTCCATCACACCCTGTACCAGATTAGAAATAAACTGCGGACCATTTTCATAAACAATTTCTCTTGGCACACCAAATCTAGTAAATATTTCAGTAAAAAGAAAATCAACAACAACTTTTTTTGTAGCAAAGGAAACAACTTTAGCTTCTAGCCATTTTGTAACAAAATATGTACAAACCAGAACATGCTTTTTACTTAATCACGTTGGATTTATTGGCCCTATAAAATCAATAGCCCATTTTTCAAATGGCTCAATCATAACTTGGGGGCACAAAGGCATTTCATTGGTTTGATTAGGCTGGCCCATTCGTTGATAGCTATCACATCGCCTGACATACTATTTGGCATCCTTAAACAAGGAAGGCCAAAATTAACTAGCACACAATAATTTATATGTAGTCCGCTTATTAGCGAAGTGGCCTCCACAAGGTTCATCATGAGTAGATTTCAATATGTAAAACACTTCCTCCTCTCTTACAAATCTACAGATAATTATATCTGGACCAGTGTAAAATAAATCTCCTCGAATCCAGGAATATGCAGCACTTTTCGGAATAATATTATTCTTTTCACGAGTGGAAAAGTGGGGTGGTCTTTTCCCAGTAACCAAGTAATTAGCGATTTCAGCAAACCATGGAGAATCTGTTGACATAGAAAAAATATGTTCATTTGGAAAATCATCATTAACAGGAGTTGCTTCACTAGGATTATCTAATCTAGAAAGAAAATCTGATACAACATTAGATTTCCCTGGTCTATCAACAATAGTAACATTAAACTCCTGAAACAATAGCAACCACCTAGTCACTCTACCACTAGTCAATGGTTTATTCATTAAATATTTAATCGTGGAATGATTAGTATGTACAAATACTTCATATCCTATAATATAGTGCCTGAACTTATTAATTGCAAAAATTACAGCTAAAAAATCTTTCTTTTTAACCATATAATTCAATTCAGTGGAAGACAAATTCTTACTAATATAATAAATAGCATAGGATTGCTTATTTTCCTCTTGTCCTAAAGTTGCGCCAATATCCAAATCTGAAACATCGGAGGAAATGTGAAAAGGCAGGGACCAGTTAGGACCTCTCAAAATTGGCGCCTGCACCAACTTTTCCTTCAATGTTTCAAAACACAGTTGGCAAGCTGTGGACCAAGAAAATTCACTATCCTTAGATAGAAGTTGGAAAAGAGGGGCAGCTATCTTAGAAAAATTTTCAATGAATCTTCTATAGTAACCAGCATGTCCTAAAAATCTCTTACTTACCTTTGAGTTTTGGGTGCAAGAAGATGCAAAATGATTTCAATCTTTGTCGGATCAACCTGGAAACCTTTATCAAAAATCAAATGGCCAAGTACCACTCCTACTTTTCACGTTAATCTACATTTCTTGTCACTCAAATCAAGATGGGCTTCCTGAAAATGAAGAAGTTCTTTCTCCTAATTTTTGAGAGCTTCCTGAAAAGAATCACCAAACACAGAAAATTCAGCCATATAAATTTCCACAAATTCTAGATCAGCAAAAATAGCCAAGACTGCCCTTTGAAAGGTAGCCGAGACATTACATAAACCAAAAGGAAGACTTTATAAGCAAATGTACCCCATGGACATGTAAAATTAGTTTTATCCTGATCTTCGGGTGCAATCTATATCTGGTTATAACCACTGAAGCCATCCAAAAAGGAAAAATATTTATTTCCTGCAAGGGTATCAAGCACCTGGTCAATTAAAGGGAGAGGGAATTAATATTTGAGAGTTGCTTTGTTTAATTCTTGATAATCAATACAAATATGCCACCTTCCATATTTCTTAGGTACTAGCACTAATGGAGAGACCCACTGACTGTCAGAAATAGGATAGATAAAACCAACATCCAAGAGTTTCTGTACTTATTCCTTCACAATATCTCGTAGAGATGGATTCATTCATATTTGGTGTTGTCGGACAGGTCGGGTTCCTTCTTGAATATAGATGTGATGTGTACAAGTTCCAGGAGGGATACCCTTCATATCTTCATAGCCCCAAGCAAAGGCACTAAGATGGTTTTGCAACAAATTCACAAGATGCTCCTGCTGAGATGAGTCCAAATCTAAACTAATATGCAAGGTTTTACCATGTCTAATCTCAACAAGAGTGGTATCAGGATTAGGATTACTCAAGGGAGTGGTCAAAAGAAATGGTACAGAAGAATGAGAGTCATGATTATCTAGAAAATCTAGGCTGAAAATCTGGCTCAATGGCTCAAAATTAGGCATAGTGTGTAGATTATTTAGGAAATATTGAATCTCATCTTCTTGTGAAGACCCAGTATAATGATGGACAAGGAAAGTAGGCTGAGTTTCCTAATTACTGCTTTGATCCAACCATAAAGTATCTCGAAGATCCCGAATGGATCTGGGAGGGGGGTATAAGGTAACTTTCTTCCTAGAATCTCCATGCGAAATATACATATCACCGGAACAACATCCAATATATGTGTTATCACCCTAGTAATTCTCAGGATGTGGGATGAGGATTTATAGTTGAATAAAACCAGGGGTAACCAAAAACCTACTTTTGAAATTAAGGATCTAGCCTTCTTAAATTCCGGAGAGGGATCTCTCCTCAAGATTTAGCTTGATTTTGTTTTAATATTTTAGGCTAGTTATGATTGGACAATTGGTTTGGTTTGAATGTTTGGTGGGAATAAAAGGTACTTCAAGGTAAACCACAGAGGGATCTATCGGACCATTGGGCTATGGAGTCAATTTCTTGGCAATCAGATATGGGAAATAAGGTCAAAAGAGAAAATGTACTAAGGGTAGGATAGATGACCTTCAAAGGGTTTGGAAATAGGCTTTTTGATGAAATGGTAAGATCTGAACAAAAGGGAAATAAAGGATCCTTAAGTTACATAAAATAAGATGAAAGAAAGGGGTCAAAAGGGACTAAGAGCAGCTAAGGATTCTTAAGTCCGGATATTAGCAGAAAACATGTCAATGAATAACTAGTAAAAAACAAGGAGCTTTTGACACTAATCCTGTATAAAATTTCCTAGTCAATCATTTAAGACAGAAAAAATGTAAATGTATGTATGGAACTTAGAAAGATAAACAGTGAAAATAGGAAAATACTTGACTTATCTGATTAGCACAAGAGTACTGAGTTATGATGTCTGTTTGACTTAATTCTAGTCTGCTTCTTCACAAATCAACTCACACAAACTCCCAATGTATTCAGCAAAAATGTCTATAGTAGTCTTGACAAATTTTATTCCACCTCAAATACTTCAAAGAGTGAAGTATTTACAAAAAATTATTACAAAATATCTGAGAGACATGTAGGAATATCTCTAGGAGAAAATAAATATTATTGCATAGAAAGAGGGACAGTAGCAAAACAAACTAGCAAGTTGTCCTCTTATCAAGAAAAAATAGGACATAATTGATCTTATCAAAATTGATTTGTTGCTTTGTTGTAGATGCTTGCTGGCACTTGGAAAAATATATTATTAGAAGATAGCTTGGAAGACAATCTTTCTAATTACACTCTTCAACCTGTGCTTCACTTCTGATACTTTTTTACACTGTCCATTTATTACTCTACTGCTGTAAAATGAAGAATTACAACAGTAAAAATTGAGTTGACTATTTTATTCATGGATACTCTTTGAATTTTCTTATTCACCTGATACACTTTCACTACAATATTTACCCTTTGATAACTGTAAAAATAAAAAAACCTGACTGCACTTGTTCTGCTCTGTTTGCATGCTATTATATCCAGTCAGTAAATCCCTCCCACTGCTTTGCACTGGGTATTTTCATACATTTCAACTTCCAGTATCTCTCATCAGCATCAGTGTATTTTGCAAAGTTTGGTTTTATAACAAACATGTGTTTGATCTCATTCTGTAAAGAGAATAAATCTTCAAAATATTGTAAAACCACCTTACCAGTTGGGGAACCTTGTGGTAAAGGTTTATTCACCTGTTCTTTGGCATGTGCTCTGATCTTTTGTCATAATCAGTCTGGATCATTAACTTTTCATGGAAACCATGTATATCTGGAAGACCTGATTGGCTTAGCATTGTGTATTTGGTCATGAATTTTGTGATTGATAAGTTCATGGCTTCACATTTTTCTTCTAAGTTGTTCATGATATTTCTTTTGGTTATGACTTTCCCGATTTGTATAATTGTTTCAGTCCTGTCAAGAATGTTTAATGCCTCCAATTCAAATCTATTCTTGTTGTTCAAGAATCCAATAAGCCTTATAGCTTGTGAAGTTTTATCTACAAGCTCTATTTTAGTTTTCTAAATTTCCGCCAATGCTGCTTGCAATAAATATCTTTGCTCAGAGATAATCTGTATTGAGGGCCACTGTAAGTGAATAGCTTGAATTATATTATTCCATAGGTATTTTTTTATGTATTCTACCTATTCATTGAAGTTTACTTCTTTCTGTAAACTCTTCACTTATTCTTCTAAGGCCTTTGCTCTCTATTCATGTCCCTTAGATGTGATTAAAGCATTATTGTATGAGGATTCGAGATATTTATTTTCTTTATTTAAATTATTGATCTCATTATTCTTAAGGGACATTTATTCCAAAGATTTAACTATTTATGTTGTACCTGTTTCTTGTTGTACCTGTGTTGTTGATGATTTTGTGGCTGAGGTATCTATAAATTGTACTGACACTGCAGTTGCCAGTAATATTTTTAGTGCCAAGTGCTCTGCCAGTGTAGAAGGAACAACTGTACTCACCATTGGAGTGAATTTAGGAATAGGAGAAACATTTGTTTCTTTCAATGTTTTTTTTTCTTTTATGAGGGTCTCTATCTAATTCTCCATATCTTTGATTTGAGCAGTCACTTTCAGTACTAACTACATCATCTCATCCTTTTATTTTTGTTGTTGTAGGATTTCCTTGGCTTGTGGATGTTCATTCTGTGGAAGTTTCAATTGTTTTCTTAAGGTTTCAATGTCTTCATTATTTTTATTTATGAGTGCTTGAGCAACCTGAATGTTTGAAGGATCTACTCGAGTCTGTATAACCAAGTCTTCCAAGGACTTGAACCCTAGGTCCTTAGAATGTAAAGAGGCTTTGTCTAGACTCATCTGATGTTGCAAGTTAGACACAGTTTTTTGCAGCATAGTTGTACTTGTTGGAGTTCCTATGTTTTGGCCAGATTGGCAAAACCAAAAGATAAGACAACATCAAACCGCTTTGGGATTCAAGGATATATCCCTCCTGAATCGAAAGAGGGATCTCTCTATGAATGAGTTTAAAGATGTGATCGTTAAAACCTAAAATGTGGTATTAAGCTAGTTATGAAGAACATGGGTTTTGTTTGTTTGTTTTTGGTTGGACAAATACATGATGAAGGTGAGGGCAGTTCAAAATAAAGGGTGAAGATTTATGCAAATGAACGAATGATTCAGCTGACAAGAAAGGAAAAGACAGTTTTAACCCATTGGGCTATGGAGTCCTAGGAGGATTTTAATTGGACAGCAAGGTTCAAGAAGGATCTATGGGGCAAGTCACTTATGTAAAAGGATATCTTAAAGTGATTTATGGAATGAAACAGATAGGAAATGGAGAAAAAAACAAATGAAGAACAGTTAACAGCCTAATATAAAATAAGTGCTTTCAAACTATTTTTCTTCGGCATGTACTTAGGGAAAACATAAAAGTATTCTGAGATCAGGTAAGTGCTTTTAAACCAGCCTGCATGGAAGTACTTTTAGTTGGAATTTTTTTTAAAAAATAGTTGGAATAGCTTAAGAATAGGTGAGTGCTTTCAAACTACCCTACTTTCAGCATATTCTATAAGAAAAACACAGATAACAGTCACGAAGAGCAATTTAGATCAAGCAAGTGCTTTGAAACCAACCTGCTTCAATATACTCTTTAAAGAGAACTTTCGAATGAAGAAAACATGGAAATAAAGCTTTCAGTAAGAGTAGGGTATTGTTGAGAGTAAATCCTAGCTCTATGTTTGCTTCTCTTTATTAGAGAAAGTGGACATAGTGAAAAACATTAAATAAAATAACAATTGACAGTGAGGAACACATCACCATTGACACAAATCAGGATCCCATAAATCAACAACTTGTATTTGATGTTCAAACCAGTTACAATCAGCAAGCCCGATGGGTATCTACAACTTCGAACTTCTCATATTAGCTTATGTATCTTCAAGTCGCAAACAGGGCATAAGTAGCTTCAGAAACTATTACATGCATTCAGATGTCCAGAGACCAACATTTTCTCACCTTCTACAGAATTATTTATAGAAGAAAGAGGAGGTGGGATCTGGTAAAAGATCTCCCGAGTCAATTAATACAGATTGATGACTTCTCGGCCTTTGAGGGCCTCGATGAAGAAATTTATAGGTGTTTATCTGCATTAATTGATTTACACTTAGGATTAAGCTTGGTGGGAGATTTTGTTGACTTTTGAGGCTCCGTGTCATGTTGAATTAAATCTGTTTCTGCTCCCCGAGGTCTAATGATAAAAAATATTTGTTTCTGGGTTGTTCTTAATCTTTAAAATAGTTTTGCCGACAATTAGAGATAATATCTTTGATTTGTATTAATTGTTCAGCTGTCTTCGGGCAAACACCTCTTGTTTCAGATAATGACTAAGCCTTATTTTATTTATATGAGGCTGCAGGTGCCTTTAGGAGCTGGAGAGGGTTCGATTGGCCTCTGTTTGGGGTAGTGGAAGCTTTCTCGGATCGACAGTTGTTTTTCGTCTCTTCCTAAAACATCTTTAAGTTACTTGAGATCTGTGTTTTAGGTCTGATCAGGCTTATCCTGTGTCTTTCGGTCTTTATGACGTCTTTATCCGTGGATTTAGGCTTTGATTTGCTGAATATGTGCCTTAATCCTTCAAACTGTGCTAGGAAATCTTCAAACACTGATACTCTTTGCTTCTTTTATGTATTGTTGTGTCTTGTTGATGTGCAGGCCGCACAAGGATCATATGGCATCAATGCATCATGAAACATAATTTAACGAGTCGTGGAGTTTGAGCCCAGCAAATGGTTCCCTTTGATGAATCAAAGGCATGGGAATCGTCATTCCCAACCTTCGGCTTTTCTTTCAATATAATGGAGAACCATTATCACTTGCAAAACACGAAACCAATTAAGAAATCCTGCATTTTGGGTTAAACTGCTTCAGAGGGTGAGGGGAGGAGCGTAGCCATTGGATGGCATCATCCAACGGTCGGGATTTGTTAGAGATAGTAAAAAAGGAGACCGAAGGAAAATAATAAATCAGATCCATCGATCCCGCCGAGATCGACGGTGGGGATTAATCGAAAAACATAAAGTGGAAGGGCGAAAGGTGATGAAATAATGCGGGAAAGATCTGGGCCGTCTGATTTGGACACGTGGGCGGTCCAGATTAAATCAGAGGATCGCAATCGGCGAGGAGAGAATAAGGGTGTGATGGAAATTTCCAATGCGATTGCACAATCGTGGAGGGCGATGCGATTGCGCATTAAACATTGATCTGAGGATCAGATCAATAGTGGGGAATGAATCGAAGGGATGGCTAATCAGGGGAACAAACAAACGCACAAATGAAAATTGGGATGCTGCGCGGGCTGTTCGATCGGCTCCAGATCGACGGCAGATATTGCTTTAACTGTGCCTCAGCGGAAAATCTTTGAAACATATGAAAAACCCAAATTTTCAAATAATAGAAAGTTTTGGTGGATCAGGGCGGAATATATAGGACGCAATCGCATTGAAAAGTTTGATGCGGGTGTTACCCATTGTGAATTTCTCAGATGCGATTGCGCTTCGGGTATTTTTGATCTACCCATTTTTACATTAAAAAACATAACTCTGGCGCATTAGACCAAACTTTGGGTAAAAAGGTTTTTGGATATAAAAAGGAAAAAATGAATTAGGAATGGATTTTTTCAATGATTTAGCACCCGATTGCAGGCACGTGGAGGGGAAGTGGTTTAAGACTTAGCCCAAGGGGGCTTAAGTCTAAAAATAAAAAAAATGGGTTTTATGGATTTTCAATGGTTTTCAAAGGGTTTTGAGGGTTTCGATATAGTTTAAAAAGGAGTTTTAAACTATGCAAGGTGGATATTATGAAGGGGGAAATGGAACAAAGGAAAAAATAGAGGAAAATGATGGGGAAAAAAGAGTAAAAATGAAGGTTAGTCTCTGAGTGGAGGAAGGGGAGACAAGTGGATTTTACAGCAGTCTTTCTCATGGACTTTTTAGCAGAATTTCTAAGTTCTAAAGGGAAACAGCAGTGAAGATTTTCAGATAAGGGCATGAGATCTTCCAAAGGCTTCAAGAAAAACATTTTGGCAATGAAACTATTTCTTGAATGCTGAACAATGTTTTGGCCACCTTTTGATAGAACACATTTTATAGGTGGCCAATAGTGGCTCCACTTGGTGATGGTGCCTTCTTGAAGGCATCAAGAACTTTAGACCTGCATTTCTCTAGAGGCTAATTAGTATCTCATCCATTGGGCTGCCTTCTTTTCTTGGATGATCTTATTTTTTCTGGAAACATATTAGCAGCCAGGAAAAAACAATGGATCGTCATCAACCAGCTTACTACCTACCCAATCCTACTGATCTAATATTTTTTCTTTATTAGAGTGCACTTGGATTGGCAAACTCTTTTACAAAATTTCATTCTTTTGAAAACAGGAAATCTAATCTATTTCTACTCCTTATTTCTCCATGGACTCAGATTAAACAGTTGAGTACATATAATTCTCTACCTAATCTACCATCTGTTGGGATTAAACTGTCCAATCAGATTTTATTCTCTAAATTCTAGAACAGAAATTTAAAAACAGTCAAGTCAAGATTAAATTGTTTGACTTGCTGTGATCTATGGCATAAAAAACAAGTTGCACATAGATACTTATTTTGCAGAAAATTTAAATCAAAAAATGGAAGGCTTAAGATCTGAAAGTTTCAAGCACTTCCTTCACCTTTTTACAGCTTTCTTTTTTCCTCTTTTTTGAGCTGTCTTTCCTTTGTCAACTGGTTCATATTTTGAGCTGATTAGAACCAGATTTACCTCTGTTTTGACTCAGAATTAAACATAGATTGGAGTCAATTCTTGCTTGGAAACATAGGTTCAGGTTTTGAGCATGTTTGAACCTTTAATTTATATCCTAATATATCTACTGATAAGCCAAGATTAAACAGTTTGGCAAATCGAATTCACTATCCTATCAGCAGTAAATTTAAAACTAATTAGTCAAGATTAGGATGTTTGCTAACTAGGAGTGTGTTTTTCAGGAGTGGCATTTAAGCTTGCACACTTTCATAATTTATTTCTCTTTTTTGGTATGGGGCTGTACCTTTATTGTTTTTTACAATCTGCCCTCTTTTCTTTTTCTATTGTTTTTTATATTTTTCTTCTTGTGAAACTGAACAAAGCAATGGTATTTACAATGGAAATGAAAGCTTTAAAATCCAACTCAGCAATAGTCTTGCTTAAGCACCCTACCATTGACAGGACCCCCAAACAGATCTGTGCCATTTAACTCTTGCAGAAAAAAGGCATTTGGACTAATGGTGGACTGAATCATGTTGGGACCTTGCCACAAACTGTCAAATTTTCCATGTTTACCCTTATCCTGATCTCTTCTGGAGTCCCATTTGAGTACCTTGTCTCCAATATTGTTGAAGTCACAAGCCTTTGTTCTCTTTTCAAACAACTTCTTTATGTTCTCTTGCACCTTCTGAGTTCTGTTGTAAACCTCTTCCCTTGTCTGCTGGAGATGTATTATCTGATTAATCCTCCTTATCATGTTGTCCTCTTCTGACTGTATTTCTTGGAATAATTTTATCACTGGTACACCTAGGCTGGTGGGAAACACTGCATCTGCTCCATAAACAAGCTGGTAAGGGGATATTCCAATGGATTTCTTTGTGGTCAATCTGTCTTCCCACAAAGCATGCACCAACTTGTTATGCCATGATTTTTTATTTTCCTCAAGCAGCTTCTTGATGATGGTCACCAAAATTTTATTTGATGATTATGTTAACCCATTACCTTGAGGGTAATAAGCAGTAGAATGACTGAGTGTAATCTGATACCTGTGACAAAAATCAATCATCCTTTTGGAACCAAAATCAGCAGCATTATCAGTAATAATCTTCCTAGGGCAGCCGAACCTAGACAGGATATGGTCTTCAAGAAATTTTATAATGACGGAATCTGTGGCATTCCTAGAAGGGATGGCCTCTATCCACTTGGTGAAGTAGTCAGTGGCTGTGAGAATCCATTTTTGTTGGGCAGATGAAGCAGGATGGATTTCTCCTATGAAATCTAGGCCCCACTGTTGAAAAGAAGCTTCAACAGTGATAGGTTGTAATGGTAAAGGAAGGAGTTTTCTTTTGCCCTTAAAAACTTGGCACTTGTGACAGGCTACTATCATTTTATGGACATCTTGGAAGAGAGTGGGCCAGTAATAGCCATCTCTAAGGATTTTATTGGCTGTGGTTTTCCAGTAGAGATGACCTCCACACTCTCCTTCATGGAATTCGTGCTTGATCCTCTCTGCGTCAACTTCAGGCAAACATTTAAGTAATCAACCATTAGCATTTTTCCAATATAAACATTAATTTAAAATGCAATAGTTCCTAGCTTTCAACTTTAAAACCTTGCCTTTTTTTTTGATAAGTCAGGAGGAGCATTAAGATTTGTAAGCACATACAAGATGTCAGCATACCAAGGTGAGTTTTGGATCTGTTCTTCCACAGTGGGAGCAGGTAATTCTTCCTGTTCATCCATGGCATATACCATGTTAATGTCAAGGGCTTGTAGATTAGATTCAACCATTAATTGAGCCAAGCCCTGACCTTTAATAAGTTTGGTGGGTTTGATTTCCAAATCATACTCTAATATTACAGCAATCCATTTACCCCTCTTTTCATCCGGGTCTTGTGACAAGATATCTTTTACCACTATGTTAGGCACATAAGCAATGATGTGGGAATGTAGAATATACACCCTGAAGTCATTTAATGCTTTTACCAAAGCATAGGCATGCTTTTCCATTATGTTATATTTCAAGGGTGCATCCCTTAAAGCCTTGTTGAAAAAAGCAATAGGTTGTTCCTGTCCTTCTGGTTTTTTCTGCAACAGGACTGCAACCACGGTATGTTCTAAGGCAAAGGATAAAATAAGGAACTCTTTTGAAAAGTCCGGGCTGATTAGGACTGGTGCCCGGGTGAGTGCATTTTTTACCAATTCGAAGGATCTTTTGGCTTCTACAGTCCACTTCACTCCTACTTCTTTTTTGAGCATATTAGTCATGTTTCTAAGGAGCTCTGCTAAGTTGGGAATGAACCTCCTTAAGAAGTTAATCTTTCCAATAAAGGATTGTATTTCTTTTATATTCCTTGTTTGGCTAATCTATAGTATTCCCTCAACTCTTTTTGGATCTATTTTAATCCCCTTTTCTGATATAATATGGCTGAGGAGTTTACCTTCTTGAAGGCCAAACATTATCTTTTTGGGATTTAAAAATAGTCAAAACCTTCTGCACTTTTCCAGGACCTTTCTTAGATGTTTAAGGTGCTCTTCATCAGTTTTGGAATAAACTGTTATGTCATCAAGGTAAATTACAATGAAGTGCCCTATCTCCTCTGAAAAAGCAAGGTCCATGGCCCTTTCAAAAGTGGCCCCAGCATTCATTAATCCAAAAGGCATTTTCACATACATGAAAGTGCCCCAAGGAGTGGTGAAAGTTGTCTTGAGTTGGTCTTCTGGGAGTACTAAAACTTGGTTATACCCTGAAAAACCATCTAACAGAGAAATCCTCTTTGAACCAACTACCATTTGTAGGATGTGTTCCATTTTGGGTAAAGGGTAATTGTCTTTAAGAGAGGCTCTGTTAAGGTTTCTGAAATCAATGCACAGTCTGATTTCTCCTGTCTTTTTCCTCACAGCTACAAGGTTAGAAACCCAATCTGAGAACCTCACAGGCACTATGATTCCTACCTCATACATTTTCTTGATTTCCTTTTCTACTAGAGGTAGTTGTATTGGATTAATTCGATGCATTTTTTGCCTAAAGGGTTTCTGGTTTTCTTCCAATGGGATCTTGTGTTGGATGATTTCTGTGTCATAGGCTTTTAAATCTTCATAGATCTAGACAAACACATCAAAAAAATCTTTAAACAAGTCAATGTATTTCTTTTTCATGTTTACTGGCAAGGACCTAGCTATTTTAATCATTTTAGGTTGATCCTCGGTGCCTATGTTGCATTCCTTGACATCGGACTTTGCGTATTCTACAATGGGTTTCTTTGATACGTTGTTAAAATCAAACAGGTCTTCTAAAGGTGCTAGCCCCCTAGGTATGTTCTTGTCTTTTGATGGCAGTACCTCCATGTCTTCGTTTTCTGCGTCCTCGTACTCTTCAGTATGAGCTCCAAGTTTTTTAGTTAACATGTTGATTTTTATGGGACCAGATGGTTTTTCTTCTTCAGGGGGCTCTTTTTTTAGGCAATTTTCATCGGATTTAGAATCTGAATCGGATAATTCAAACTCATTTCTGCCAAGCAGGAAATCCTCTATCTGTTTTTCGCCCTCAAAGACTTTCCAATATTTCTCATTATCTGGCACTGCAAGTCTATATTTTGTACGAATGATGATCTGTTTGTCACTAGGTGATTCCTGGCATGAACTAGCAGCGCAGGCCAATCTGTTTGCAATTATGTTTTGACTCCTTGGGACAAACACGAGTTCATATTTTGCAAACGTTTTTAGGAAATCTATGGCATTATTTCGGTATACCCTTAGTCTAGGATGCTTGATGACATATTCTCCATTTAGCTGTTTGATGACTAATTCTGAGTCTCCCTGAACAATTATCTTCTTGGCTCCTAGTTCTTTCGATAGATGCAATCCTAGGAGGAGAGCCTCATACTCTGCGATGTTGTTAGTGCATTTGAAATCTAGCTTGAAAGAATGGCTCTCAGAGTAATTGTTTTCAATGTTGACCAACCATACCCTAGCTCCCACACTCTTTTTAGTGCAAGACCCATCAAATTTCATGCACCATAAGGGTTTGTTAACATCGTTTTCATCCCTATTGCCTCGTTCATCATTATTTTTTGTTCTGAGATCCGCAACATGTCGTGATGGGTCTCGTTCTTCAGGATTTTCATAGAGTTCAGCGTGACGGGTAGTCTGTTTTTTTCCATCTTGGCTTTTTTCATTCTGGTTTGTTGTTTCAACACACTATTCAGAAGTTTCTCTTTCATTTTATTCCATACCTAGAACTGCCGTTGTTTCTATATTTGGGGCCTCCAACTGGTTATTTGAGTCGCTGTCTTCTAGCTCTGGTTTGTTTGAGGATTCATCATTGTAAAGGATAAACGAATCCAGGTCTATATGGATAGAGTAAATAGGGGAATTTTCGAGCTTTTCTGGGCTACTGACCATGAATTTCATGTGTGCCTCTCTGTATAGTCTTCTAAGATGGCTAAAGATAGGTATAATAGCATATGTCCCATCCATCTGCATTGTACCTTGCAGCCTGGCACCCCATGATATTGACAACAACATGCCATACTTAGGAGGCACATCAGCCACCACAACATCCATAACCATGAACTTGGTTGGGATTTGAGTCAAATTAACACAAAGGTCTTTAATTAGGCCAAGGCATTTCACTTTGCTAGAGTCAAAAGAATATAAATCCTTGTAAGGTCTAGTTATTTCTAGTCCTAGACTTTCCATTATCACCTTTGGCATAAGGATGTGTGAGGCTCTAGAGTCATGCATAGCATTATGCAGGATTTTTTTGTGGATATTGAGGCTGACATAGAAAGGAGGTACTACCCCTTCTTGAAATTTCCCTTCAATTTTTGGGCCGAACAAGAGATTCGGTTGATCATCATTCAAATTGATGGTGTCACTGTTTTCTCCTAAGTTTAAAGCTTTCAAAATTTGACTCTTATATACATCCTGAGTGGCTAACTCAATGAGAGGGACAAAAATTTTAATTTTGGCAATCTCACTTTCCAAATTGAAAGCAGACTGACTCTTTGAAAGATTCAATTTTGTCTTGTTGGGCACCATTTTATTAGTAGTCTCAGCTTGCTGATTTTCAGTATGTACAATGTTTGAAGCTATTTTATCAGGAACATTAGCTGCAATGCTAGTGCTGCTAGGTTCTTGGGTTGATTTGTCACTGGTTTGAATTTCCTTATCTTTGTTTTTACCAAAATTCTCAGCTGCTGATTTACTATTTTCAGCAGTCACTTTAGGAGTATTTGTAGGATTTTTCTTAATGGTGATTTCAGAGGGCTTTGGTTTGGGATCAACTATGTTCTTTTTGCTCCTGAGGTCATATTTTTCTCGGACCTGCATGATGGCACTTTCGAATCCTAACCTATAGTCCTCAGTTTCCAACCCTTCCTCGTTCCAGTGTGAGTACGAGGCCTGGTTTTCTTCTGTGGGGAAGGTATGGTCTAGGTCATCCACATCCATCATATTCATGTCAGTTTCCTCTGACTCCTCTATTATTCCTTCATCCTCATCGAGGAAGTTCTCTTGAAATGGAGGGATGACCTTATGATCAAAGTCACTTTGTCTATTGGGGGGGTTATTTCTCTTAAAGTTCTAATTTTGATTTTGATTCATGTTCTGATTGCTGACTTGGATAGTCAAATTTTCTACCATTTTTCCTAGTCTCTCCATAGTTTTGGCTAGACTATCATATTTGGCATCAGATGCAAAAGCAATTTTGTCATCCCTATAGGTTACCTTTTTCTCAGCCCTCACCCTGGCTCTTTGTTGGGAAAAATACTGAGAGGGGGGGGGGGTGAATCAGTATTTACTACATATTCAAAACTTTTATTTTTTCTTGCTTCTAAAACCCATACGCTGCTTTCCTGATACAGACTCGCGTATACACAGTGATCTAATTATGTCATTAATTCTTCACTTATATAATTCCATCATTCATTCATCAGATGTTTAATAAATAGTAAACATGTGCAGTAAGAACAGAATAAACCATCACACAAAGCATCACACATGAACACCAGGATTTTTAGGTGGAAACCCAAGTCGGGAGAAAACCACCACTGCCGTTGCTCAGCCTTCAATAATTTATTATAGAGAAAACATCTTACAACATATGTGCTGGTGCAGACTCCTACCAGCACGCAGGCACCCACCTGCGCTCGTTTACCAGCCTCTCCTGGAAGGGAGCTCCAACCCCCTGACTCGTTTACCGGCCTCTCCTGGAAGGGAGCTACGACCCCCTGATCTCGTTTACCAGCCTCTCCTGGAAGGGAGCTACAACCCCCTGACTGAAGGCTACAACCCTCAGCACCTCTATGGACCACGTTTCATCAATTTTCACACTAGATCCAAAGCTTCCTTTAGGACACCACTTGCAGGCCACATTTCATCATATTTTCAGACTGGACCCACTCCATACATTTAAGATCAATCATACATCAAACTGAAACTTATCAATTCAGACAACCCAGAACTGTAGAATACATCATTCACAGATAGCAGTAACACAGCAGAACAGATCAGACATTTCATACCACAGACTTCAGCAAACCCTAGTTTGCATACACGCTTTCCTTTCACGTCTGGTGTATATGTGCGCTTCGATCACATAAACCGGCCCGTATGCCACGGCCACAAATGACGGGCGGGGTTCCTTGCGCATACGCGCTTTCTCTTCGACAAAGCGCGTATATACGCGCGCGCCCCAACACGCGACGAACAAGCGTATGGTTCTTCAGACATTTAGGGCATTGAAATTCTTCAGAACAGATACATTACTCAGATTTTACCCTTTACTTCAGACAGATGTTTGCCTCTTCTCAGATCTAATCATCCCCTAAACAGATCTAGCAAATGCAAGTGCATTTCAGATCTAGATACCCTGCTTCATCATTGGTGCATCATGTAATCAGATCTATCATTCAATTGTAACCCTTTCCATTCAGATATACTTCAGAGAGAAGTATTCATTCAAGCTTAGACATCTTGCACCACCACTCATGATTTGCACAATGAATTTCTTCTCTTTATATAGGTTTACCCTTTTTCAATACCATGAGCCAAAACCACATTACATCCGATGGTATTCCTGGACGGGGTCATTTAGACGAATCATTACCCAATTTAATGGGTCAATACCATGGTGGTTACCCCTGTTTTTGCACTTTTTGAGCGCTTTTTCCCATACGCGACTTGGCACGTACTTTCATGCATGCATACGCGACTTCTCCTAGAAAAATCCGCTTATTCCTTGAAACATACTCTTTTCATCATGGATCTAGCACATATTGAATTCCTTTCTTCATTACCTTCTGTACTCTCTGTAGATACATCAGATTTACATCTTTAAACAGGTTCATCAAGACATATTCTATCAAGCACAACTTCATCAGGTGGGTTTTCATTCAAGGACAACACTCTATCAAGTGGGTACTCAGCATCATATTGTCAACAAACATCATATCACATCAGATTTAAATCATTTACCAAGTTCATCAAGTCAAGAATAACTTCATCAGGTGGATTTCCATCAAGGTCAACACAAGTCAACAATCTCATGTCTTCATCTTCATTCAGTGGGTTGCCATCAAGGACAACACTCTGCATCATATTGCCAACAATCTCCCCCTTTGGAATTGATGGCAACCATGATGGTGTTTGGTTACCATAGGTACATTAAGAATACAATGACACCATGTCACTCTCCCAATTTTGACACCATTCTTTCTCTTCATTCAAACACCATGTCACTCTCCCCCTTTGACATCAAGGGCAAAGGGCGGATCAAAACCAACACTTTCTCCCCCTGTTCTCCTTATGTAGAAGAAGCGTTCTGTAGATCTAAAGTGACCAAGCTCCCCCTGAGTGCATGCTGAATCTTCAAACATATTTTTCAATGAATTACATGACTTTATGAACTTCCTATCACCAAAGACTCATACTTACATCAAATATACAACCAAGTGGATTTACATATGAGACTCAAGTACCCAACCAAGTGGGTTTACACATTTCAACTCGGCTACCCAACCAAGTGGGTTTACAAATTTGACAAGTCCTTACATGACTGAATATTACAATTTTACATCATGGGTCTCAACAAGACCTTTTCATCAAATTACAAATATGACCATTTATGACCAACACCAGAAAGTCCTCAAGAAAGAGATCATTTTTCAGAATCAACATAATGCCAACAATGCATTATACTCAGCAAGGCCAATGCTCCCCCTGAAACTGTGCATCCAAGCATCCTTTCCATATGACCAAGGCTCCCCCTTAGTTTATGCCGCATGAACACCTTCAACAGCCAGTCACTGACTACAATTTCTGCATGATCTGTCCTTATCTAATCATTAGCAGTTAGAATGATGCTCCCCCTGAACCTCTGTTCCTGATCTTCAGTTGTCATCCCAATTCTCTTATCATTAATGCATACGCGACTGTGTCTGCTGGAACTGGCGTGTATACGCGACTTTTGTTCATCTAACCCGCGTATGGAAAGTGAAGCATAGAAAATTTTACATTTCTTCAACTCCCCCTGAACTTATACCTCCTGTACCTGTCTTCTTCATATAAAATGATTTGTCAGGCAGAAACATAACCAGAAAAGCCAAACAGTATTGCAGAATGCTGACACCAACCAAAAATAGTCAGCAACTATCCATACGCGACTTGCTGTTCATATACTCGCGTATATACGCGACTGTATATCAGGAAAACCGCGTATCCTATTTAATCTTCTGAATTTATGCAGATTTGTTCTTTTGACTAGCAGAGAACACTCCCAGCTTTTGTCTTAGATACTCGAACGCTTCCCTGGGCAGAGGTTTGGTAAAGATATCAGCAACTTGTTCTTTGGAGGGAACATACTCCAACTTCACCTTTTGCTCAAGTACTTGTTCACGTAAGAAGTGATACTTGATGGGAATGTGCTTGGTCTTCGAATGCATAACAAGATTTTTTGAGATACTGATGGCACTTGTATTATCACACATAATGGAGATAGGAGAAGCACATTTGATTTGAAAATCTTGTAAGGTTTGCATCATCCAAAAGAGTTGAGTGCAACAAGATGCGGCAGCCACATATTCTGCTTCTGCTGTAGATAAGGCAATAGAATTTTTCTTCTTGCTGAACCAAGATACTAACCGGGGTCCCATATAGAATGCACCTCCACTAGTGCTTTTCCGATCATCAACACTTCCAGCGCAATCTGCATCAGTGTAAGCATGAAGAGTAAGATCAACATTCTTTGGATACCATAGACCAAAGTCTTGAGTTCCTTGTAGATATTTTAATATTCTTTTGACAGCCTGAAGGTGAGACTCTTTTGGATTAGCTTGGAATCGTCCAACAATCCCAACTGCATGCATAATGTCTGGTCTAGTCCCAGTGAGATAAAATAGACTTCCTATCATAGATCTGTATTCTGGTTGATTCACCGTGGGAGAATCATCATGAGAACTAAGATTACATCCGGTTATCATTGGTGTACTTACAGGTTTGCATTCTTCCATGCCATACTTCTTCAGAATTTGCTTAAGGTATTTTTCTTGTGATAAGAATATACCATCTGTAGTTTGATGCACTTGCAAACCAAGAAAGAATGTTAGTTCCCCAAGTAAAGAAATTTCAAATTCTTGCTGCATGACAGAAGAAAATTTCTGACTCATAGATTCTTCATTACTTCCAAAAATGATATCATCAACATATACAACCACAATCAATAATTTATCATTTTCAATTTTTGTGTATAAGTTACTATCAGCAGACCCCTTTGAAAATACTTGTTGATGAAGATATTTGTCAAGACGATAATACCATGCCCTTGGAGCTTGTTTGAGACCATATAGAGCCTTTTTAAGTCTACAAACAAGATTTTTATCATTTCCCAAAATGAATCCTTCTGGTTGTTCTATATAAACTTCTTCTTCTAGATCACCATTGAGAAATGTAGATTTAACATCCATTTGATAAACTTTAATTTGTTGAAAACTTGAAAAAGCAAGAAACATTCTTATGGCTTCAAGTCTAGCTACAGGAGCAAAAGTTTCTTCAAAGTCTATACCTTCTTGTTGAGTATACCCTTTGCAAACCAATCTAGCTTTATTTCTTACAACATCCCCATTCTCATTTAACTTGTTCTTGAAAATCCATTTAGTTCCAATGACATTTTTATCATGTGGTCTTGGTACCAATTCCCAAGTGTCATTCTTTTCAATTTGATCAAGCTCTTCATTCATGGCTTGCTTCCAACATTCATCTTTGCTAGCTTGATTGACATTATGTGGTTCAATTGTGGATAGAAGTGCCAGATGACTAGAAGATCCCACAAGAGTTCTCCTTGTTCGTACACCTGATTCCTTGTCTCCCAAAATTTGAGAATCAGGATGATTCTTTTGAACATATCTGGATGGAGCTTTTTCAGATAGATCATCTTCATGTTCTTCATTGGATCCACTGTATATATCATTTCTATTTGATGTAGAAGGACATAAGTCACCATCATCTTCTTTTGTTGTTTGTTTTCCTTCTTTAGGAGCTGCAGGAGACTCATCAATAACAACATCCATACATTCTACAATATTTCGAAGCCTTTTATTGTAACATTTGTATGCTTTGCTTGTAGATGAGTAACCAAGAAATATCCCTTCATCTGATCTAGGTTCAAACTTGCCAAGCTTTTCATCATTATTTTTGATAAAGCATTTACTTCCAAAAACTCTAAAATGCTTCACAGATGGAGAATTACCATACCCGAGTTCATATGGAGTTTTGTCACTATTTACCCGAACATGAGCCTTGTTGAGAATGTTAGCTGCTGTATGTGCTGCTTCACCCCAGAACATGTCAGGAGTTCCAGAATCATCGAGCATAGCTCTAGCCATTTGTTGAATTGTTCTATTCATTCTTTCTGCTACGCCATTTTGTTGTGGAGTGCCTGCTATAGAGAATTGTCTTTTTATGCCATGTTGTTCACAAAATTCAAAGAATTCATTTGATGTATATTCTCCTCCTCGATCAGATCTAAGACACTTGATTTATTCATTTTCTACCAATGCTTTGAAGATCTGAAATTTTTCAAATGCTTCATCTTTCTGTTTAATCAACCCGATCCAACACATTCTAGAGTAATCATCAATAAATAAGATATAGTATTCTTCCCCACGTGGTGAATTTTTCCTCATAGGTCCACATATGTCAGTATGAACGAGTTCAAGAGGCTTACTTGATGATCCTTCTTTGGCATTAAATCGTACTCTGGTCTGCTTACCGAATTGACAAGATTTGCATATGATACTTTCTGGTAGATTAACATTGGGAAGATCACGAACAACTTGAAGTCTGCTGGCTTTGTTGATTTGAGAGAAGCTCAGATGCCCCAGCCTTCTATGCCATAGCCAATTTTCTGAAGACTTGCTCAAGTAACATTGATCTATGCCGTTCAGTACATACAGGTTGCTTGGATTTATTTTTCCTTTTATAATGATTTTACCTGTATCAAGATCACGAACCACACATTCTTTTGAACTAAAGACCACTTCTGTTCTGTTGGAACACCTAATCCTACATGGGTAGGTGTGGAATGAAAAAAGTCACAATGGAGTCTAAGTGACCTTGGAATGTGAAACCAAGAGTCACACCATTGTATTATAAATGTACATCTTTGTATAATGGAAAATAAGAAAGCCTCACGCTTATCTTTCATTGTGTGTTGTTTCTCTTGTGTGTGCATTCTTCTTCCTCATACACCATGTGTGTGTTCAACATGGTGTTTAACATGGTATCAGAGCGGGCGATTGCTGGCCCTGCTTCAAATTGAGTGAGCCATTTGTGTTTATGGCCTGTGCATATCTGCAAAATTCTTGACATTTTTGTAGCATTTAGAGAGTTTTTGCAGCAGTGTTTTTGCTGCCATTCAGAGGTGTTTTGAAGAGACTTTCTGCAGCAGTCTTTTTGCCACATTCAGAAAGCGGTTTTGGAGAAGGAGCAGCATTCAAAAGAAGGAGCAGCATTCAGTGATTCAACAGCATTCTGCTTTGAAGAAGAAGAAGCATTCAGAAATTGGTTTTGAAGGAAAGGCATCACTGCCCATCTGAAGGTTTTCATTCTCATTTTCTCTGCAATTTCTGCTCATTAAAATCTGCATCATTTTGAAAGAGCTGCTGGAAGTATTTTAAAGAAGGTTTCTGAAGAATTTTCTAAATAGATTTCTGAGTTTTTACTGAAAAATTTATGCACATTACTCTACTTTGTATTTTACTGCTGCTATATTTCGTGAAAAGTCTTCTACCTGTAGTATAAAAATCTTTGAATCTTTTCCTCTCTGCTGTTTTAACATATTAAAAAATTAAAAAAAAAATAAAATAAAAAATAAATAAATAATTCCTGAATCATTCTTGGCCTCTCGGCCCTACCGCCCTCACCTCCCAGCTCTATTCCTATGCCTCCCTTATCGCTACAGCCCACACTCCCTATTTGCATTATACAAACCCTTCACACGCTCCTATATAACCACCACCCAAACCTTTACACACCTTATCGTTCCAACGCTCAACAATTCCGTCCGCCTTATCTCTCCATGGCCCCCACTCTGCAATCTTTCGCTCCCTTTGAAACCTGCGTTTAACACTCTTCTCACAGCGGCGACCTCTCCCCACGCCTTCACAATCCGGCCCTACCCGTTAACTACCGCTCTCTCCCTACAACTCACAACGCTCAACCCACATCACCATTCCCCTGCTCCTACGCTCCCTACTCGAGCTCTCCCCCGCCTGCAACCTGCGCTACCCACAACTGTTCAACTTCCTACGCCCTCTGCTCACTACATACGCCCTCCTGGCAGTACGCCCTCCCTGCAATCTCACACGTGGCCTACCTATGTTACAATAACGCCCCTCAATACGATAAACGTAAACTCATACCACCCCATTTACATGTATAATACCGCCTCTCTTTTTTAAATCGATTTTTATTATTAATTTTTTAATATTCGCTCCCATTTCATGTAATAATTTTCCTTCTCAATTAACTCCCTCCATCCACGCCAGTTTTGTCCCAATTTTTAATTTAAAAAAAAAATCAAATCCCCTCCTTTTAATTTAATCCCTTTTTCTTTTATTCCCTTCTCCCCCTCCCCCCCAAAAATTAAAATTTCCTCCATTTTTAATCCCCATTTTAATTAATTTATTTTTTAATTAATTTTTAATTAATTAAAATTTTTTTTTTTTAAAAATTAAAAAAAAAAAAAAAAAACAACAGAGAGAGAGGAGAGAGAGAGGAGAGAATACTTGAACAACAGAAAGGAAGAAGAAATGACATAATGAGAAAATGACAAGAAAATTGCAGATTTTACATTGTGATGTGTGGCATTGATTTGAAGAGTGATTTTTTGAAGAATTTTACATAAGAAGACAAGTTTGCCATCATTTGAACAACTCTTTGAAGAAGAAATTTCAGCTGCCTTAAAGGCCTCTTGCACAAGTGTTTCAGCTACACATTTACAAATATTTTGCAGAGATATGTATTGAGCTGACATTGTATTTTGAGTGGAATTTATAGCTTCTTCATTCATAATCAGTATTTGAGTTGTTGGATTGTTGATTGCCCTCCATCATTTGAGGAGCACACTTTGTACTCTGAGAATTCCTTGAGTCATTTGTATTTGTTGTTGAATCACATTGTAAACGGGTGCATTTTCGGTTGAAGCCGACACCCTTCATTTTTTGAGCCTAAGTTGTTGAAATGGCCAAAATCAATGAGGTATTAGTGTTGTTGAATGACCTCATTC
Source organism: Pinus albicaulis (assembly GCA_034641835.2). Classification (NCBI taxonomy): domain Eukaryota; kingdom Viridiplantae; phylum Streptophyta; class Pinopsida; order Pinales; family Pinaceae; genus Pinus; species Pinus albicaulis. The sequence goes on along the minus strand of CM076575.1, from coordinate 57,174,183 downwards.
ATTCAAATGTTCATGATATGATAAAATTGAGCAAGGATGCTCTATGTAAAATTCAAAGTTGTTTGCAAGATGCACATGAAAAGATCGAGTTTTTGCAGTTGGAATCTTAGCTCCAACAAGACGAACTTCACCAAAAGAGTCACCATTCTGAACCTGTTTCTGTTCAGAACATTATGAAAGACTCCCATCAGTAGCAAGTCAGCAAAGTTCCAGTTGATTCACATTCAGTTCCTTGTAGAAGAGCAGATTTTCATGCAGATGCAGCAGCTCAGCATGCACTTCCTAAGCCCATCATCAGACCTTGGGAAGAGCTTGTCCACAACAAGCATAGAACTGGTCTTGGATATGGACAAGGATGTGTCCTTTCATATTCTAGACTACACAAAGCCCATCATATTTCAGAGTGCCAGATTCCTATATGACAGTTCACCTGCAGCTGTTCCAGATCATGTTCCACTTCCACAACAGATTGAGCAACACTGTGATCGAGTTGGCCACATGAAAGATCATTGTTTTGATCTTCATCCATGCAAGCACTGTGGTCGGCACACTCATTCTTCAGACAGATGATTTCGACACAAGCCTCCTGCAAGAACCAAGATTCATCTTGGATGGATCGCTTCTTGGCAATGGGCATCAGCAGCCAAGAAGATGTTTACGACACATGTTAAAACTTGTTCACGGATATTGAACAAACTTGCAGTTGAGTTTTCGCCATCATCTCACCTTTTCCCTGACAGGGGGGAAAATGGTGGTCATGTACAAGCTTCGACGACAGATCAAGCGAGCCTGAGCCACAATCTCTCATTCCATGTTCAGAGTTGTAGCCAGCAGTTCAAGCGAGCCTGAGCCACAATTCGTCATTCCAGATTCAGAGATGTAGCCAGAGATACGGATGCCCATGAGCATACCTCGGTTGGTGGATAACCTAAAACCATCATCTTTGGTTGGTGGATAACCTAAAACCATCATTTTCGGTTGGTGGATAACCTAAAACCATCATCTTTGGTTGGTGGATAACCTAAAACCATCATTTTCGGTTGGTGGATAACCTAAAACCATCATCTTTGGTTGGTGGACAACCTAAAACCGCCACAGGTAGTAGACCTCCCTTCTTTTAGGTCGAAGGTCTCCCTTTTTTATGAGGGACAATTCCTCTAGCAGAAGCTTTCAGCTTCTTTCCAGTTTTGGAAGAGTTCCGGGAACTGCAACAAGTTTTGTGTTCCAGTGTTTGTGGTCATCCTAAAACCACCTCTTTTTTCCAACATTTCAGAGAGTTGATTCAGCCCAAGTGCTGCCATGTATACTTTGCATATTTGTATTACAACTCTTTTCTTGGACTCACACATACCCCTTCAGATTAAGGGGGGATGTTGGAACACCTAATCCTACATGGGTAGGTGTGGAATGCGAAAAGTCACAATGGAGTCTAAGTGACCTTGGAATGTGAAACCAAGAGTCACACCATTGTATTATAAATGTACATCTTTGTATAATGGAAAATAAGAAAGCCTCACGCTTATCTTTCATTGTGTGTTGTTTCTCTTGTGTGTGCATTCTTCTTCCTCATACACCATGTGTGTGTTCAACATGGTGTTTAACATGTTCCTTGATCACACATTTGACTTACACTTCACAAGTTATGCCTTAATCCATCCACATACATGACATCATTATCCTTCACCTTTTCTTTTAGAAACACTGACCCTTTTCCTTTAATTACAGCAGGAGTATCATTTCCAAATGTAACTTTCTTTTCCTTTTCTAGAGCATTATATGTAAGGAGTTTACTTTTGTCACCTGTCATGTGTCTTGAGCACCCACTATCAATGTACCATTGATTTTCTTCACCTTCTGCAAATAACGCTATCCCACAATTTTCAATCAGCATTTCTTTCTTTTTCCACACTTTAGAGCTTGAGGGAACATGTTCTTTTGGCTGGACCTTGCTCCTGCATTCAGATTCTTCATGACCAAAGTTATTGCAATAAGTACATTCAACTTCATTTTGAAGAGGATAAAAGTTGTTATAGGTGTTCTTCTTTGGTTCAATATTCATCTTTTTCTTTCTTGCTTCTCTTGTCATGATGGTTTTATATGCAACACATTGAACAGCTTTATGACCAAAATTGTGACATGAGAAACATTGTCCATTGAAGTAGAAATTTCTGCGATCATGAAATCTTCTATTTGAATTTACCTGTTGGTTGTAGCTTCTTTGAAACATCTCCCTATTAGTGTTCCTTGATTTGAGATGATCATGCTTTACCTGTAAAGATCCTTTGTTCCCTTGCTGAGTGGCTGAATGTAGTGAACTAGTTGTGGCTGCTTTCAGATAATTTGGTGCTGAAGTCTGGGAAGATTCCCCAGTATATCCAAGACCTGTTTTTATAAGAGGAGACCGTTGTATCTTGATAATCTCATCTAAGGTTTTTGAACCTTTAGCAAATCTAAGATTGAGAGTCTTCACTTTCTCATTATCTTTCCTTAGACTTACTACTTCACACTCCAATTCCTCAATGCGTTTTTCCTTTGCTTCAAGCTGATTTTCAAGAGTCTCTATGATTATGTTCTTTTCTTCTAGGCTTACTTTGAGTTGATTGTTTTCTTCAAGAAAATAATTGTCCTCTAGAGCATCCACAAAAGTATCCTTTTCTTCTCTTTGTTCAAATGCCATGAGAAGTCTAAAATCTTCTTCACATTCTTCCTCACTATCAGATGACCCATTACTGTCTTCATTAGTATAATAACTTTTTCTTGTGCTAGATCGATTCTTATTCCTTCTTGCTACTTCTTTTCCTTTAGCTGATGTTTCTTTATAAGGACACTTTGCAGCATAATGACCAACTCTTCCACAATTGAAACATTTGAAAGGAAGCTTACCTTTGAACTTTCTGGTACCTAGTTGAAGTCTTCTCACAAAATTTGCTTCTTCTTCTTCTTCAGATATATAGCTGGATTCTTTGACAACTTCCTTTTATTTTCCTTTTGCTGATGCCTTAAAAGAAGCTTCTTTGATTAGAGAAGGGCCTCCTTGCCTCATTTCAAAAGCAGTCAGAATACCATGTAATTGAACAATAGTAAGAGTTTGCAGATCTTGCCTTTCTTCAATAGCTAAAACTTTAGAGTCAAATTTTGAAGTCAAGGATCTTAAGAATTTTTCCACCAGAGTAGTATCGGTTATGGTTTCACCCAAATTTCTCATCTGATTTACAATATCATCTAGACGAAGAAAGAAACTGGCAACACTTTCATCACTATGCATCTTCAAATTTTCATATTCAATTCTAAGAGTTTGGAGTTTTGCACTTTTTACCTTTGTGTCTCCTTCATAGCTTAGAATGATTTTGTCCCATATTTCTTTTGCCGAATGTAGCTGCATCACTTTAGCAAATTCTGATTCAAACATGCTTCCTAATAAGACATTCACTGCTTTGGCATTGATTTCATACTTCTTCCTTTCAGCTGCATCAGTAGGAATACTTGTCGGATATTGATAGCCTTCTTCCACGATTGCCCATACATCTGCACCAAGACTTTGCAGATATGCTTTTTTTCGTACCTTCCAGAATATCAAATTGCTTCCATTGAATAGAGGTGGCTTTATAGACATCACTCCTTCTTGACTTCCCATTGCGACGGATCTCCTTCAAGCGATCAAGCTTCTGCAGAAGAACCTCCTCTGATACCAATTGTTGGGAAAAATACTGAGAGGGGGGGGGTGAATCAGTATTTACTGCATATTCAAAACTTTTTACTTTTTCACTCTCTAAAAACCATACGCTACTTTCCTTTAGTAAACTCGCGTATACACGCGGATATCCTTCATACAACTCGCGTATTAGCAGAGATCTAAATATGCAGATATTTATTAACTTAGTTCTTTGCAATATTCATTCATTTGATGTTAAGTTAACAATAAACATGAGTAGTAACAACAAAATAAACCATCACACAAAGCATCACACATGAACACCGGGATTTTTAGGTGGAAACCCAAGTCGGGAGAAAACCACCACTGCAGTTGCTCAGCCTTCAATATTTTATTATAGAGAAAACATCTTACAACATATGTGCTGGTGCAGACTCCTACCAGCACGCAGGCACCCACCTGCGCTCGTTTACCAGCCTCTCCTGGAAGGAAGCTCCAACCCCCTGACTCATTTACCAGCCTCTCCTGGAAGGGAGCTACGACCCCCTGCTCTCGTTTACCAGCCTCACCTGGAAGGGAGCTACAACCCCCTGACTGAAGGCTACAACCCTCAGCACCTCTATGGACCACGTTTCATCAATTTTCACACTGGATCCAAAGCTTCCTTTGGGACACCACTTGCAGGCCACGTTTCATCATATTTTGGGCCGGACCCCTCCCATACATTTAAGCTCAATCATACATCAAAACTGGAAAACTTATAATTCGGACAATCGGAAGTTGGCAAGATGCATCATTCTACATAGCGATGGCACAGCGAACGGATCGGACATTTCATGCACGATGACGGGCAAACCCTGGTTTTCATACGCGCTTTCCTTTCCTTTGATGCCGCGTGTATACGCTTCAATCACTCATTGAGCGTATGCTTATGACACCAAATTAAATTTGATTTCACTTTGCGCATGCGAGCTTTCTCTTTCGTGAAGAGTACGTATATACGCGCTTCTAACCACACGAACTAGCGTATGGTTCTTCAGACATTTAGGGCATTGCAATTCTTTAGAACAGATACATTACTCAGATTTTACCCTTTACTTCAGACAGATGTTCGCCTCTTCTCAGATCTAATCATCCCCTAAACAGATCTAGCAAATGCAAGTGCATTTCAGATCTAGATACCCTTCTTCATCATTGGTGCATCATGTAATCAGATCTATCATTCAACTGTAACCCTTTCCATTCAGATATACTTCGGAGAGAAGTATTCATTCAAGCTCAGACATCTTGCACCCACACTCATGATTTGCACAATGAATTTCTTCTCTTTATATAGGTTTACCCTTTTTCAATACCATGAGCCCTTTTTTTTTTCAATACCATGAGCCAAAACAATACCATGAGCCCAAAACTACATTACTTCCGATGGTATTCCTGGACGGGGTCATTTAGACGAATCATTACCCAATACAATGGGTCAATACCATGGTGGTTACCCCTGGTTTTGCACTTTTTGAGCGCTTTTTCCCATACGCAACTTGGCACGTACTTAACTGCGTGCATACGCGACTTCTCTTAGACAAATCCGCGTATTCCTTGAAACATACTCTTTTCATCATGGATCTAGCACATATTGAATTCCTTTCTTCATTACCTTCTGTACTCTCTGTAGATACATCAGATTTACATCTTTAAACAGGTTCATCAAGACATATTCTATCAAGTACAACTTCATCAGGTGGGTTGCCATTCAAGGACAACACTCTATCAAGTGGGTACTCAGCATCATATTGTCAACAAACATCATATCACATCAGATTTACATCATTTACCAAGTTCATCAAGTCAAGAATAACTTCATCAGGTGGATTTCCATCAAGGTCAACACAAGTCAACAATCTCATGTATTCATCTTCATTCAGTGGGTTGCCATCAAGGACAACACTCTGCATCATATTGCCAACACTCTTTTCTCAATCAAGTTTGCCTCAACACTCACTGCTCCTTTCTGCATGTCTTCCAATGTATTATAATCTCTCTCCCTAAGCTGGTAAGCCATATCAGCATCAAAGCCTTCAGGGTATTTTACTAGGGCCATTCCTTGGGGAGGTTTCATGTGTGGTGGAAGAGCATTGTAGATACTGTTAAATCTTGTAGAGTAGTCCTAGACACTCTCTCCTGGATTTCTTTTAATATTCTTATATTCGGCTAGGATTTGGAGAGGGTTTCTTCTAACTTCCCATTTGTTTATGAAAGTTTGATGTAAGGTGGGAAGATCATTAATGCTATTGGGAGGCAAGGCTTTAAAACACTTCTTCACTTCTCCTCCTAAAATCTGAGCACAGATCCTCATCTTAATTGTTTCATCCTCTATTTCCATGTAGTCAAAGGCATCTCCCATCCTATCTACATGGTGTTGAGCGGTGGTGGATTCTTTACTAGTGAAATGAGGAATCTTAGACTGATATTCATTGGGTAAAGGAGCTAAAGGCTAGGGTAGCACCAATGGAGCATACCATGCTGCCATGATTGGAGGTGGGGGTGGATTCACAAAAGATGGATTAACAAAAGGGACAGTGGGCTGGAGTGGAGTGGTTTGGACAGTGGATGTTGGATGAACAGATGTGGATGGACCAGGGATAGATTGCTGAGCTGATCTTGGGTGAGAGACACCTAAATTGAGAAAGAAATGCAAATCAGGTGGTGTGGTTTCTCTACTACCAGGATGTTCACTTTGTTTCGGGGATGAAAGTGAAGACTTTGAATCTAGTTGATCTAAATCGTCGAGTGACCATGTTCTAAATGGATTTCTTAGATCTACTTATGATTGCTGTAGAGCTGCAAGATTTTCAGGAACTGAATTAGCTCTCAAGGGTGATTTGAAAACAGTTGAGAAATTAGGAGGTTTCCTAAGTAATCTTTTAGGGTTATCAATTGTCTCAGGTGGGTTTGGGTCAGGGTGAGCTCTAGTATGAATCTTTCTAGGAGCCACTATGTTGTGTATTTCAGACCCGACTAAACAAGAAAGGTGTTAACCAGATATGACAATATTTGAGAGGTTTAACTGATCTATTGCTAAGAAAACTTTAATCCTAAGGCCCCCTTACTGAATTTGAATGATTTTATAAGGATTACGGGTCCTCCCAGTGGAGTCTTAAGGTATGCAGGATTGTGGAGTCACCAAGTGGAAGTTTTTAGCTCTTTTGGAGGTAAAAGGTTTATGGTCCACTACCATGTTTATTGACTACCAATCTGAGATATTTTTGGGTTTTATGAGTTTATGTGGTTGTATGGAAAACTAAAGAGTTTATAAAAGTTGGCCAAGCAACTATGAACTCAAAAATTCCCCAGTGGAGTTTCCATTATGTTGGCGATGACAATGGGACACAAAACCAAACTATGAACTCAAAAAATCCCCAGTGGAGTCACCATTATGTTGGCGACGACAATGGGACACAAAACCAAACTATGAACTCAAAAATTCCCTAGTGGAGTCGCCATTATGTTGGGGTTCCTATGTTTTAGCCAGATTGGAAAAACCAAAAGATAAGACAACATCAAACTGCTTTGGGATTCAAGGATCTAGCCCTCCTGAATCCAGAGAGGGATCTCTCTATGAATGATTTTAAAGATGTGATCATTAAAACCTTAAATGTGATATTAGGCTAGTTATGAAGAGCATGGGTTTTTGTTTGTTTGTTTTTGGTTGGAAAAAGACATGATGAAGGTGAGGGCGGTTCAAAATAAAGGGCGAAGATGTATGCAAATGAAGGAATGATTCGGCTGACAAGAAAGGAAAAGACAGTTTTGACCCATTGGGCTATGGAGTCATAGGAGGATTTTAATTGGACAGCAAGGTTCAAGAAGGATCTATGGGGCAAGTCACTTATGTCAAAGGATCTCTTAAAGTGATTTATGGAATGAAACAGATGGGAATTGGAGAAACAAACAAATGAAGAACAGTGAAAAACCTAAGATCAAATAAGTTCTTTCAAACTATTTTTCTTCAGCATGTACTTAGGGAAAACATAAAAGTATTCTGAGATTAGGTAAGTGCTTTTAAACCAGCCTGCATTGAAGTAAATTTAGTTGGAAAACATTTTTAAAAACAGTTGGAATAGCTTAAGATCAGGTGAGTGCTTTCAAACTACCCTGCTTTTAGGATATTCTATAAGAAAAACACAGATAATAGTCACAAAGAGCAATTTAGATCAGGCAAGTGCTTTGAAACCAACCTGATTCAATATAATCTTTAAAGAGAACTTTCGAATGAAGAAAACATGGAAATAAAGCTTTCAGTAAGAGTAGGGTACTGTTGAGAGTAAATCCTAGCTCTACGTTTGCTGCTCTTTATCAGATAAAGTGGACAGAGTGAAAAACATTAAAGAAAATAACATTTGATAGTGAGGAACACATCACCATTGAAACAAATCAGGATCCCATAAATCAACAGCTTGTATTTTATGTTCAAACTAGTTACAATCAACAAGCTCAGTGGGTCTCTACAACTTTGAACTTCTCATATCAACTTATGTATCTTCAAGTCACAAACATGGCATCAATAGCTTCAGAAAATATTACATGCATTCAGATGTCTAGAGACCAACATTTGCTCACCTTCTACAAAAGTATTTATAGAAGAAAGAGCTGGTGGGATCTGGTAAAAGATCTCCCGGGTCAATTAATACAGACTGATGACTTCTCGGCCTTTGAGGGCCTCGATGAAGAAATTTATAGGTGTTTATCTGCATTAATTGATTTACACTTAGGATTAAGCTCGGTGGGAGCTTTTGTTGACTTTTGAGGCTCTGTGTCATGTTGAAGTAACTCTTTTTCTGCTCCCCAAGGCCTAATGATTGAAAATATTTGTTTCTGGGCTGTTCTTAATCTTTAAAATAGTTTTGCTGACAATTAGAGATAATATCTTTGATTTGTATTAATTGTTCAGTTGTCTTCGGGCAAACACCTCTTGTTTCAGATAATGACTAAGCCTTCTTTGATTTCTGTGAGGCTGTAGGTGCCTTTAGGAGCTGGAGAGGGTTCGATTAGCCTCTGTTTGGGGGGGTGGAAGCTTTCTCGGATCGACAGTTGTTTTTCATCTCTTCCGAAAACACCTTTAAGTTACTTGAGATCTGTGTTTTAGGTCTGATCAGGCTTATCCTGTGTCTTTCGGTCTTTATGACGTCTTTATCCGTGGATTTAGGCTTTGAATTTCTAAATATGTGCCTTAATCCTTCAAACTATGCTAGGAAATCTTCAAACACTGATACTCTTTGCTTCTTTTATGTATTGTTGTGTCTTGTTGATGTGCAGGCCACGCAGGGCTCATATGGCATCAATTCCTCATGAAACATTAACGAGTCATGGAGTTTGAACCCAGCAAATGGTTCCCTTTGATGAATCAAAGGCGCGGGAATCATCATTCCCAGCCTTCGGCTTTTCTTTCAATATAATGGAGAACCATTATCACCTGCAAAACACGAAACCAATTAAGAAATCCTGCGTTTTGAGTTAAACTGCTTCAGAGGGTGAGGGGAGGAGCGTAGCCGTTGGATGGCATCATCCAACGGTCGGGATTTGTTAGAGATAGTAAAAAATGAGAGTGGAGGAAAGGAATAAATCAGCTCCATCGATCGCGCGGAGATCGACGGTGGGGATTAATCAAAAAACATAAAGTGGAAGGGCAAAAGGCGATGAAAGCATGCGGGAAATATCTGGGCCTTCCGATATGGACACGTGGGCGGCCCATATTCAATCGGAGGATCGTAATCGGTGGGGAGAGAATAAGGGTGCGATGGAAATCGCCTATGCGATTGCGCGATCAGGGAGGGTGATGTGATTGCACGATCAGGGAGGGCGATGCGATTGCGCGTTAACTGTTGATCTGAGGATCAGATCAATGGTGGGGAATGAATCGAAGGGATGGCTAATCGGGGGAACAAACAAACGCACCAAATGAAAATTGCGATGCTGCGCGGGCCATTCGATCGGCTCCAGATCGACGACAGATATTGCTTTAACTGTGCCCCGGCGGAAAATCTTTGAAACATATGAAAAACCCAAATTTTCAAATAATACAAAGTTTTGGTGGATCGGGGTGGAATATATAGGACCCAATCGCATCGGAAAGTTTGATGCGGGTGTTACCCATTATGAATTTCTCTGATGTGATTGCGCTTGGGGTCTTTTTGATTTACCCATTTTTACATTAAAAAACATAACTCTGGCACATTAGACCAAACTTTGGGTAAAAAGGTTTTTGGATCTACAAAGGAAAAAATGAATCAGGAATGGATTTTTTCAATGATTTAGCGCCCGATTGCGGGCACATGGAGGGGAAGTGGTTTAAGACTTAGCCCAAGGGGGCTTAAGTCTAAAAATAAAAAAAAATGGGTTTAATGGATTTTCAATGGTTTTCAAAGGGTTTTGAGGGTTTAGATATAGTTTAAAAAGGAGTTTTAAACTATGCAAGGTGGATTTTATGAAGGGGGAAATGGAACAAAGGAAAAAATAGAGGAAAATGATGGGGAAAAAAGAGTAAAAATGAAGGTTAGTCTCTGAGAGGAGGAAGGGGAGACAAGGAGATTTTAAAGTAGTCTTTCTCATGGACTTTTTAGCAGAATTTATGAGTTCTGAAGGGAAACAGCAGCAAAGATTTTCAGACAAGGGCATGAGATCTTCCAGAGGCTTCAAGAAAAAACATTTTGGCAATGAAACTGTTTCTTGAAGGCTGAACAATGTTTTGGCCACCTTTTGATAGAACACATTTTATAGGTGGCCAACAATACTCATAGTTTTGGTTACTACTTTAGAATAGAGAATTTCTGTGGTGCTTCTATGAAATTCTATTTGATCCAATTCATGTATTGTATCTGCATCCGCTTCGACATCTTTTTTGGTGTAATCTGAAACTGATTTTGGATCTGCAACTGTTGGTTTAAGGAATGACATGATCATCTTATTTGTGGAGTAGTTAAAAGCTGTCAACAACCTGTCTTTATTCCCTGGCTTTTCTTTGAGAAATTGGGAATAAACTTCATTTTTAATCTCCTCATTTTTCTCTTTGATCTATTTGTATTTTTTCTGAATTTCAGAGTCTGTTCCCTCTATTGCTTTGGAAGAGGAGGGAGCTTCTGAATTCACCTAATTTTCAACCATTTCTCTGCCCTGTTCCTGTGTTAGCACCTGCTCTTTCTAAATTTCTGGTATAGTCGCATTTACAATTATAGTGGCTTCATCATTATCTATCTACTGATCATCTATATCATTGATTTCAATAGCCTTGTATTTCTCAGTAGCAGTCATTTTTTCCCTTTTGTTGTAAATAATCTTGAATTTATTTTCTGTAATGGTCTCTACTGAATAGCCTTCTTCATTCCTGGTCCTTTTGTTTGAAGCTTCTGTCTGCTTAGTGACTGTTATTGCATGTGAATTATCTGTCTGTCTCTCTTTCTCTGTATTGGCAGTAGGATCAATCAATGTATTTTCTACCCATTCCATTTGATTTGCAAATTTCTCAATTTCTGGTTTAGAATCATGCATGAATGGTGTTAATTTATATTTGATCCTTATGTTACTTAGAATGCCTTGTGGATCATAGTTCCAATAAAAACTTTCTTGGAACTTTAACTCTGATAATTTCATGACTATTTCTTTTAAGGCATCCCTGTTGTTTACTATGAAGGGACCTATCTGATTCTTCATCTTAAACTGTGTCTTTTTCTTGGTAGCCATAAAGTTTATAGCATCTGCATTTAAGACTTTCCTCAAGTATTCCAAAGCAAAAATCGTGATGGTTAGAAATTTTGGCAGCTTATAAGGGGCCAGGTTTGCTCCAAATATCCTTAGTTCTGTATGATTTTCATATAGGTACCGGTCACCTAATTTACAGTGTTCAAATGACTGTAGAATTACTTTTATTTCCTCACTGATTCTTGGCTGTTCTACTTTGCACAATAAAATCATGGCTGGTCTGACAAACAAATCAGTGAAGTCCTGATAGTTGAATTCACTTCCATCTTTTCTAAGCAATGAAGTCCAAAGTACTACTGAGAGAGGATTTCCTTCAACATCCATTTTTTGTAATGCAACTGGAAACTTTTCTACTTGGAAAAATAGAAAGAGGTGAAATAGATATGATGAATATCTAAACACTCCTTCTTCAGGAAACTTGGTCAACTGATAATGCATGTTGTTAGCAATGAATCTATCAAAATTAAATATCATTGCAGGAGGTTTACCTGGGGATAAAGTAGAAAGGAAACCTAGAATTGATGCATCAGTGAACTCATCATTAGAATAACCTAGAATGAAGGAAAGCATAGAGATGATTTGTCTGGAAGATTTAGGAAAATCAGAGGTGGAATAGGGTGGATGTACTTTTGGGAAATCAACATGAGTAGGCATGAAGTTTTGAAGAATCATAAACTTCCTAGGGAAATCCAAATCTAAATACAGTTGAGTCAAATCTTCAATGGATAAAGAGACTATTGTTGGATCATGTTTAAGTTGGAGTATCTCATTAATGGATTCTGTTGTTATAGAAAACATAACTTCTCTATCCTTGTTTACAATGCATCTCTGGTCAGGGATGTAATGTAATTGGCATAGTCTAATCAGGTCTTGAGCTGGATGAGTGACTGGGACCACATACTTAGGCAAATTTGACTCCCATATAGGTATGTCATTTTCAATTTTCTTCACAAATTTCTCACAACACCAGTTATGGACTTCAAGAATATTGAATTATAACGCTGCATCATTAATCCTATAATCTACATCAATTAGGGAACTGATTTCTTCAGTAGTAATAGGTGGTTGTAGAGGTCTAACTACTTCAGTTGAATCAGCTGTCAAAGCAGGAGTAGGCTTATTAATCTTTGAAGATTCAGGCTTTGGAAGCTTGGATGAGGCAGGTTTTTGGGCTTTTGGACCTCCAGTTTTAGGGGTTATCTGTTTTCTTGTCATTTTGGTGAAATCTAAGCAAGATTAAACTGTTTTCTTAGTTAATTTGAAAATAGAGGCTAATTGAGCAGATCTAGGAGAATTTTGGAAAACTGGGAAAGGGTTTTGGGGTAAAAAACACAGGTTTTCTAGATGTAGAGGACTGAAAAGGGATTCAATGGCTCTCAGTGTGTTTTTAAAACTTTTAAATTGTGGAAATTGTCTTTTGATGGATAGAAAATGCTTAAAAACTGAGATTTGATGGAAATGGCAAATTCTGAGGAAATTTTGACAAGGTTTGCCCTGTTTTTTCAAGGTTTGGGCATTCTCAGATTGGAAATTTTCTGTTTCTACAGTAAAATTTGTTTAATTTTGCTTCTAAATTTGCAAACTTGAAGGTTTAGAACACTCATAAATACCTTATGGAGGTGTTGTGGCGGTCGAGAAGGGTTTCAGGTTGTATCAATCTTCAAACTAGTCACTGTGGCTCAGTGGGAAGCATCAGGATTTTTCTAAATACAATATCTGTGGTGAAATTCTGCTTCAGGGGGACAAATTGACTAGCGAAGGTAAAAAAGGAGTCTGGGCACATTTATCATAACAGGGGAGGTGGTAAACAATACATAAAACGATGAGAAATTAAGGTAAAACCTTAGATATTTGTCACAATATGTATCATTTATTGCAGGTCACGGTCAATGGCGGGAGGCGGTTTTGCTTTGAATGCGAAAACCATCAATGGTTATCACGTTACTTTTATATGGTAAGATATTTTGGCCAATATGAACGCGGTTGAATAGAATTTGGACACGTAGAAATGGGCGGTTTAATGAAACTACTTTTATCGCGTAAATTTCAACAAACTTCAATTGATCAGTTTTGGCACGCGATATGGAACACGTACCATCGGATTAATATGGATGATGCGAACGGTCAGGATGTCTTGGGGAGCTATGGGGAAAAGTAAGGTGGGACCGGTCTTTAAGATGGACTGTTGATTTGATAGAGACGATCAACGGTCACGGCTTAACGCGACGGAGAATGTGGGGCATGAGGCTGGTTCATCGTGCTTAGTGTGGACCGTTGGATTAGGAATATAAATATGATCAAAGGGTGATGGATGAATGTGAGGGTGTTGGGTTTATGTATTGGATAATGAGTTTTTTATATATAAAAGGATTTTACATATAGGTTTAAAATGTATGGGGCGGGTTAATACAAGTTTTAACCAAGGTTTTGAATTTTGATTTTTGTATTTTATTTTATTATATAGTTTTAGATTATTTGAAGGTCTAAAACTATAAGGGATCGAGATATTTCATTATGGATAGTTTTTATGTCAAAGGGATAGTTTCCAGATTTAATTTAAACATGTGATTAATAACTTTGACATAAAAGCTTATAATAAGGGGTTTTTTGGGATAATTAATAAAAAGGAGTTATACTAATAGGACTAGGACGTTTTATAGGGAGTTAATAAAATAAGTTAGGTGTTAATATGAAAAGGGACAATGAATACTCAAAAATTCATAAATAAAACTAAGGAAAGGGAAAATTAGAGTAAAGTTTCATTTTCATAACTTACTCACTTTTATTTAATATATCATGTCTTTTGAGGGTTTTATGCTTTGTAAAGTGGAGGGAGTTAATCAAATGGGTATTAAGCATAATTAAGTAAAATGGGGTCTTTACTTATGATTTTTCATGGTAATGAATGCATGAAAGTAAAATTATCTGATTTCTGGGATTAATATAGAAACTTAACACTTTCAACTAGTCAGTCATTGAGCCTTGGGTCTGGTCCCAACTAAAGTCAGGGAAATGCCCTGAGCCTCTTTGACTGATAGTATAGAATGTCAAATAGCTATGGGGAGGGGAAATTAGTTATTGTAGCCTGGTGAAATATATTTACAATGGATTTCCTGCCTTCTTCTACCTACCCAATCTTTAATCTAACATTTTTTCTTCCATTTTTGCAGGTGCATCTGAGCTAGTAACCTTACAACATTTTATTCTTTTGAAAGAAGTAAAACTATCTAATTCTAAACTTATTTCATTCAAGAATCTAGATTAAACTGTTGGATTCTTTTATTCTCTACCTAACTACTGAATTGTCATGATTAAACTGTATGACAATTTTTCATTCTCTATCTAAAACAAGTAAAATTGAAACATGATAAGTCAATATTAAATTGTTCAACTCATCATGGATTATGGCATTTATTGACACTCTGCCATAATCATCTGCAAAAAGTAAAATTAGTGGCATTTAGACTTGCACACTTTCATGTTTTATTCATCTTTTTTCTTTTGGGATATATTATTTTTTCTAAGTCCTTTGATTTTTCTTTTAGGAATTTTACCCTCTTTTTGACTTTTTTATTTTTTATTTTTTAAAAAATATGGGAAAGCACCTAGCAGAAAGAAAAATTTGTACATATTCACACAACTATCATCAGTCAAGTCAAAATTATGAATCCTATATTTATAGGTTGCTAACATCGGCTTCACTTAGGGATGACATTTCCTAGTGAAATGTCAAGAACTTTGAGATCAATAGCCTTCAACTTTAACCTTGATGATCCTGTAATTGTCCTCTTATTTCTGCAACAATTTATACTTATGATATTTTATATTGCAAAGCTTAGGGCCTTCTTTTCGAGCTTCAACTTTGTAGATAAAATCTCCAATCCAATCTACACACTTGCAATGAGTATTTACATTGATTAAAGTCAATGGATCTAACTGGTGATTGATTCAGAAGAATAGTAGTGTTTCAGCATCCTACCATTCACTGGTCCTTCTTGAAGTTTAGTTCCATCCAAATTCTTGATGAAAAAAGAATTGTTACCTTTGTAACCATATATCACATAAGGTCCTTGCCATAGAAAGTCAAATTTTCCATGTTTACCTTTGTCCTCTCTTCTTGAATCCCATCTCAAAACTTGATCTCCAATGAAAAAATCATCTTCTTTAATCCTTTTGTCAAAAACATTTTTAATTTTATCATGTAAAACTTGTGATCTTTCATAAACTTCTTCCCTTGTTTGTTGGAGATGTATGGTTTCATTAATTCTTCGTTGAATATCATTTGTTTCCACCTGTGATTCCTGAATGATCTTCATGACTGGTACACCCAAGGAAGAGGGGAAAATTGCATCCATTCCATAAACAATCTGATAAGGTGAAGTTCCAATAGACTTCTTAGTAGTAATTCTATCAGCCCATAAGGTATAGACTAGCTTTCTATTCCAGGTATTTTTGTTATCCTGAAGTAATTTTTTAATGATATTGACTAAGCTTTTGTTTGAAGATTCGGCTAAACCATTACCCTGGGGATAATAAGCAGTAGAATGTCCCAAGGTAATATGGTATTTGTGACTGAAAGGAATCATTTTCTTGGATTATAATGCAGCTGCATTGTTAGTAATAATCTTATGTGGGCATCCAAATCTTGACAAAATATTACTTTCTATAAATGAGATTATAATTGAATTAGTGGCTTGCCTAGTGGGAACAACTTCTATCCACTTAGTAAAATAATCTGTAGCAGTTAAAATCCATTTATGTTGGCCTGAGGATGGAGGGTGGATTTCACCAATGAAGCCTAACCCCCATTGTTGAAATGGATTTTCAGTAGATATAGGCTTAAGAGGTAAGGGCAATAATTCCCTTTTCCCTTCAAAAATCTAACATTTGTGACAGGAGGTAACAAATTTCTTGACATCAGAAAATAAATTTGGCCAATAGAAACCAGCTCTCAGTATTTTATCTGTTGTACTCTTCCAGTATAAGTGGCCTCCACAGTCACTTGCATGAAATTCCTTGAGAATTTTGTCAGCCTTTGATTTTAATAAAAAATTTAGTAAAATCCCACTACTTTCTTTCCAATAAAGTGCATTATTTAATATACAAAAGCTCATTGCTTTTTGTTTGATGAATTTGGCTTTGGTTTTAGTTAATCCAGGAGGAGCTTGTAAATTTATGAGTACAAAGACAATATTAGAATACCATGGTGAGTCTAGATACGCCTCACTGATCAGTGGAGTCGTCATCTCTTCCTGGTCATCTATTTTTGTAATGAAATTTATGTCTAAATCATTACAATTAGATTCAGCCATCAATCTGGCCAAACCCTGTCCTTTAATGAGATTTGATGGTTTAATTTCCATATCATAATCAAGGATAGTGGCAATCCACTTTCCTCTCCTACCATCAGATCCTTAATGTGTTAAAATATCTTTGACTACAACTTTGGGGACATATGCAATGATATGGGAATGGAGTATGTAAACTCTGAAATATTTTAGGGCTTTAACCAAGGCTAAAGCTTGCTTTTCCATTATATTTTACTTTAGAGGCGCATCTCTAAGGGATTTACTAAAAAATGCAATTGGCTGTTCAAAACCTTGATTGTTTTTCTGCAGTAGAACTGCAGCTATGGTATGTTCTAAGGCAAATGAAAAGATTATGAAATCCTTTGTATAACCTGGGCTGATTAAGACTGGTGCTTTTGTCAAGGCCTATTTCATGGATTCAAAAGATTGTTTGGCTTTAACATTCCATTTTATTGCAGAGTCCTTTTTAAGCATATTTTTGAGTTCTTTTATGATTTCAGCTAGATTAGAGATGAATCTTCTCAAAAAGTTTATTTTACCCAAGAATGATTGAAGTTCTTTAATGTTTCTTGGTGGTTGAATGTTCAAAATAGCTTCAATTCTTGTAGGGTCTATCCTAATGCCTTCCTTGGAGATTATGTGTCCTAACATTTTTCCTTCTTCTAGTCCGAAAAGAGTCTTTTTAGGATTTAAGGATATACCATATTTTCTACACTTGATAAAGACTTGTCTGAGGTGATCTAAGTTTTCATCATTTTTTTTTGAAAAGATAGTAATATCATCAAGATAGATAACTAAAAATTCATGGATTTCCTTGGCAAAGGCAATATCCATGGCCCTCTGAAAGATAGCTCCTACATTTTTCAATCCAAAAGGCATTTTCACATACATGAAAGTGCCCCAAGGAGTAGTAAAGGAAGTTTTAGTTTGATCATCTTTATGAACTAGAATTTGGTTATAACCATAGAAACCATCTAATAAAGAAATCCTTGAAGAACCTGCAACCCTCTGAAAAATATGGTCCATTTTAGGCAAGGGGTAATTGTCTTTCAAAGACACTTTATTGAGATTTCTAAAGTCTATACACAGTCGAATTTCTCTTGTTTTCTTTCTTGTGGGCACTAAGTTAGAAATCCAATCAGAATACCTAACTGGTGCAATTATTTGTGCATCAAACATTATTTTAACCTCTTTTTCGATTAAAGGTAACAAAATTGGATTAATCCTTCTTAAGTTTTGTTGAAAAGGTTTTTGATTTTCTTTCAAAGGAATCTTATGTTGAATTATGTCTTTGTTGTAACTTTCTAGATCTTCGTAACCCCATGCAAAAACATCCTGGTATTCTTTCAAAAGTTCTATATATTTAACCTTTTCTTCTGATGATAAGGATTTTGACAATTTGATCAATTTTGGTTTTTCATTTGTTGCTATGTTACATTCTTCAATATCAGACTTGACTAGTTCCATTTTTGGCCTTTTGGGCACATCATTGGAATCAAACAAGTCTTCTAATGGAGTCAAACCTCTGGGTAAAATGTTATGTTTTAAATCTATCAAATCTGGTTCATCTTCCATCATTTCCTCTATGTCTATTTTTTCCAAGTCATCTATATCTGATTGAGTAAATACAATTGGCTTTTTATATTTATGTACATCTACACTATTGATCTCATAGTTAAAATTATCATCTACGTTATATTCTAAATCTAGACTATCATCAGTGTCTATCTTACAGTTTTGGAATTCTTCCTTGTTGTTAAAAAAATTGAAAATCTGTTCATCTTCGGAAAAAATCTACCAGTATTTAACATTGTTAGGAACAATGGGTCTGTATTTTACTTTAGTAGTATATCTATGCGTTGGTTGAAAAGGAAAATTACAGGTGCTAGCAAAATTTGCTAGACAATGTGCTTGCACATTTTGATTTCTGGGAATAATAGCAAATTAAGACTCTAGTAAATCATCAACCAAATCAATTGCTGCATCTCTATATCTAGCTAATATAGGATTATGAATATAATATTCACCGTTTATTTTCTTAATGACTAATTCTGAATCACCCATGATTAAAATTCTTTTACCTCCTAAGTTTCTGATGATTTGGAGGCCTAATATCATTGCTTCATACTCTACCATGTTGTTGGTGCATTTAAAGTTGAGTCTGAAGGCATGTCCTTCTGAATGACTGGTTTCCATGTTGGTGATCCATACTCTAGCTCCTGCCCCTATCTTGTTCAATGAGCCATCAAAATCTAAATGCCAAAGGGCTTCATGAAAGATATTGTCATTTTTTGGTTCAGGTTTTCTATTAATAAATTCAGTTTGGATATCATCATTACCAGAGTTGCATAAAATGGAAGATTCAAGGTCAGTTGGGGTTGAATAGATGGGATAATTTATGGACCTTTCTGCATTACTAACCATGTATTTCATCAACGTTTCTCTGTAAAGTTTTTTGGGCTGTCCAAATACTGTGATAGTAGAAAAAATCATGTCTAGTTGTAGAGATCCCTGCAACTTAGCTCCCCATGAGCGAGAAAGAAGCATACCATACTTAGGTGGGATGTCAGCTACTACAATATCCATGATCATACTTTTACCTAGGTATTGAACTAAATTGACACACAAATCTTTTATTAATCCAATGTAGAGTTTGACGGATTATCCACAGTCTTATGACAAGTGTTTCATAAGACTGTGGATAATTCGGCAAACTCTTCAGTAAACAATAACCACAGGAACTTGAAAACCAATAATCCAATGCATTTAACTTTAGAGGAATCAAATGAGAACAAGTCTTTATATGGCCTAGTTATTTCTAGATTCAGAGTTTCCATAATGGCTTTTGGCATTAAGTTTTGGGAAGCTCCTGAGTCTAACATTGCATTGTGTAATATCTGATCATGAATTGTGAGACTAATTTAAAAAGGAGGGATCGCTCCATCAGCATGTGTACCATTCACATCAGGACCAAAAATCAATTCGGGTTGGTCATCATTTAGATTAATCGAATCCTCACCATCATTCACGTTTAAATTTTCATTGATTGTTGATTTATACAAGTCATTCTATACTAATTTTTTTAAAGGAATTGGTATTTTCAACTTGGATATTTTAGCTTGAATATTGAATGCTAGTTGAGATTTACTAATCTGTAGAAGTTCATCCTTTGTGATTGTTAACTGAGCGGATTTTTCTTGAGTTTCAGTAGTTTTACCTCTACCTTGAGTTTTTCTTTTATCTTCTATTTAAGTTTCTTGATTTCTACTGTCTTTGACTATTTTTTTCAGGAACAGTTTGAGTGGCAGCAGATGCTTTGTCAGATCTAGAATTTTTAGCAGAAGATTTAGGATTTGATGATCTAGAGTCAACTGGATTCTTTTTTGGATCAATAACTGTTGTTTTTGTTGAATTAGTGGCATTTGTAGTATTATCCTTTTGGGCATATTTGGAGGATTGGGCCACCTCATCAATGATATCAACAATATTTGGACTAGACTATTTTTTAGGACTGGGTGGGTTTGAATTTTGCTTGTTCTCTCTTGGAAGAATTTGCAAAACTTTTGTTTTGGGAGCCTCTATATTTTTTCT
This sequence comes from Pinus albicaulis, assembly GCA_034641835.2. NCBI lineage: Eukaryota > Viridiplantae > Streptophyta > Pinopsida > Pinales > Pinaceae > Pinus > Pinus albicaulis. The sequence goes on along the minus strand of CM076575.1, from coordinate 57,153,879 downwards.
GTTTTGATTTTGTTGAGTTGGAGCATTGTTTTTAGTAGAAGGCTCATTTGTTTTCTTTCTCCTAAGGTTATATTGGCTGTGAATTTCATTGATTGTGAAGTCATAACCTTGCTTATAATCAAATGATTCACTAGATTCTACTTTGAACTATTGAAGCTCAAAGAGTTCTTGATCCTCCTGAGTGAGAAAAATTGTATTACTCTCATCTATTCCCATGACTATGTTGATGTATTCCTCATCCTCAACATTGTTTTGAGAAATTTTAGTGTAGTTCTCTTGAAAAGGGGGCCTAATGTTTTGATCTGGGGAAGGGTCTTTACCTTTTCCTGGATTATTGTATTTTTTGTAGTTGGGATTTTTGATTTGGGGTTGGTTATCCCATTGCGGTTTTTTCTCAATGTGGTCTAATCTCTCAACTACTCTTTCTAAAGTTTTGGAAATAAGATCAAATTTACCAGCTAAGCTTGAATTCTCTTCTTTGATGGTGACTCTCCTTTCATTTCTAAGTCTAGCCTTTTTGGCCAAGATATTGATTTCTACACCAATAGCATCTAGTTGCATCTGTTCTAAAGTTTCAACATTTCTTTCTCTTAATTGATATGCCGTGTCTGGATCAAATCCATCAGTAAATTTTAGAAGTACTGAATAGGGGGTAGGTTTAATATCAACAGGGATGGCATTATAAACACTGTTATATCTAGTGCAATAATCTTAGACAGACTCATTAGGAGCTCTTTTAACAGCATCAAAATCGGATAAAATTTGCAGGGGATTATTTTTATTTTCCCATTTATTTAGGAAAGCTCTATGAAATGCAGCTAAATCTACTATACTACCAACACCTAAATTTCTAAACCATTTTTTAACTTCTCCAATTAAGATTTGAGAAAACAACCTCATTCGAACATCAGATTCATCTATCTCATAGATTTCACAAAAATCATTCATTCTGGTGATATTTTGTTGTGCAGTAAAAGGTGAAAAATTATCAAACAATGGGATATCCTTTTGGTAATTTTGGGGCATGTCATGGAGGTTTGGGGTAAAACTAGAGTAGCATATCTTGTAGCCATGATTTGAAGTTTTCCTGAACTAGGAGTTATAACAGTGACTATAGGAACAGTGCTGGATATGACAGCTGATGTGCTGAAAGTTGGATTTGAAGAACTTGGAAAGGATGTTGATATATGTATGGAACTAGATGGGAAAAATGTAGTGCTTATAAAATTGGTGGATGCAATGGGCTGAGTGAATGATGGAAAAACTATCCTGGGCTGCAAAGGAAACTTAGGATTAAATGGTTTTGTCGATGAACTTGCAGTGACTTGAGGGTATGATGAATATATGATCCTAGGCTGCAAAGGCAACTCAGGACTAATAGGTTCTGTAGGTGAACTGACAGTGGAGTCTATAAATGAAGTGGAAACATACAGAGTTGAATCTGCTACTGGAAAAACTGTAGTGTATAATTGAGAAACTGGAGGCTTAAACTGAGACAAAAAATTGGCTAATTTAATAGCTTCATCAATGTCTTTAATTCATGTAACATTAACCCTTTCTATTGGACTTTGAATTTCAGATTGTCTGATTTTATTGATGTTGAAATAATTTTATGTTTCTCATTCACAAAAGAAGTAAAAACAGGATCGATAACAGTTTCCTTTAAATCAGTTTCAGATTTATTTCTAAATAATGAATTTTCAAACTTGAAATCAAATTCAATATCGGTTAAACTCACTAATTCTTTGGGTAAGGAATTAGCTTTTCTCAAAGGCACTTCAACTTCTAAACTATCACTTTATTTTTTCTTTTTCTTTTTACCAATCTATTTTGGGTTATCTACTATTACAACAGGATTAGGATCCGGGTTAAACCTGGTATAGTAGGTTTTCCTAGAAGCTAGAATGTCTATTTATTCATACCGAACCATTAAAGTTAATATTAAAGTATAAAAGACATGGCATCTTCTTATTGGATTGCATTCGATCCGTTCAAAACCACTTACCACTTCGGATGCGCGCGATAAACACCAGTGGTTTTTCGTCTTTAGAACCCGAAAATCGCCCCGCCAAATTTGACCGACATTTATTGCAGCTTAAATTAACCCTTAAATGCCTAAATAAACCATGAAATGCACTATTATCCATTCCTTCTGTGCGTATCAACTGTATTTTCCATTTAGACTCAGAGAACAAGCATTTTCCATTGTTTTATTGCCCATAACCTGCAAAATTACGCCTATAGCCATTGAAGATTGCTAAGAAGATCCATAAAGCTTCCAAAGACTAGAAAGACACCATAGAGCCTATTATGAAGCCTCAGAATCATCTTCAAAAAACTATACCTACGTATAACAGGTATTCCTCCAGAAATTAAGCATGTTATTGATTTTAAAAGAACCTTGGTAGAGAACAACTACAGTCAGAATTTCAAAATTGTCTAAAGAAGCCTCTTAAAAGGTCCAAAAAGCAGGCCAAACCGTGGCAAATTTTTTGATAAATCCTATTCTATAATGCGCACAGTTTTAAATGAAAAAAATTGGTTTATATGGTTTTTATAAACTGTTTAAAGCTCTAAATTGAAACCAGAAATCCTTTAAAGGTAGCCTAACCTCTGTGCTTGAGTTCAAAAGATTTTTTAACCCAATTAGCCATTTTAAAAGACCAAGAAACATTGTTTCTTGTTTCCTAACCAAAGTGAAAGTCTATAAATCAGTTGAAGATTGAAACTGAAAGAAAAAACCCAAGAAAAGAACATATTCTACCTGTTTTAATACAAGAACACTTGCTAAAATTCAAAGAATACTTCTGTAAACTATTTAATCTTACAGAAGTAGCCAGAAAATCCTAAAAAGTGAGTTTTTGAAAGTCCAAACTGCCTCTGAATGCCTAAACCTACTCTAGTTGCATCTTCTAAGACTGCCATCATTATAAATCCTCTACAACCTCATGTTGTAGACATTGAGTAGACTCCATTAGTAGATGTTGACTATAAGATAGGAGACCCCATTGTAGAATTCAATTTGTTGGAACTTCATAACTAGAGCTATGAAAAATCTTTAGATAATGTTGAAGAAGTTCAAATTTGGGAATCACACTTGCCCAAATATGTTGTTCTAGTTACTTATTCATGCCCTGAGGTCATTAGGTTATGCCATCATCATTATATGCCTGAGCAAAGAGCAATATGCAATGCCAATAAAGAAGTACTTTTTACCATTACTGCTGAGTCTATTTACCAAATGTTACAGCTCAAACCGGATCCTCAAGCAGTTCCTATGTCCATTGAAGCACTTACCAAGCTATACATAAGCCTTGAATTTCCTAAAAGATTCCAAATCTTCTAAATATTCATGCCCTTACATTTGGAAATTCCTCAAATCAATCCTCCATACTCCACTTCAATATTTCCAGAGGGTTCTAGACATTTCATTTCCATGTTTTCCTTCATCTTAGGGTACTTTGTTGATGAACATACAAATGAATCCATTTTAGGTTTCTTATCTACTTTCACACCAGGAAAACCTCCATCTGTTATATTCAATTATGATAAGTATATTGCTGACAATATTCATGACCAATTGGTTAAGTTGCCAACGGAAGGAGTGTTTAGATACACATCTTTTCTTTTCCACATGTTCTTACATTTTGCAGATAAGTTTCCAATAACCCTACAAAATATTTACATAGAAGGAAATCCTTTTTCAGTCATTTTTTGGACCTCTTTAATCAGAAAAGAGTCCACAGAATTTACCTATGCAGAATTTTTCAGAATTCTTCACCCATCCATTGATACAAATGTTAGAAAATACCGAACATCCAAGGATATGTTAGAAAATTATATATTATAGAGTAATGAAACACATAAAATATGTGGAAAAAACACAAGAACGCAAAATACATAAAACTAGAGAGACACAGATATATTTGGTTCACCCAGTTTGGGGTACTCCTACCCTGAACAACCAGTCCTTCCTTTCTATTATCTAGCAAAATGAGGAGACACAACCTACAGCAGATTCGTTGTAATATCATTTGTTCTCTCTCACAGTATCCCTATATGTTTCTCACTCTGAGAATACACATACAATACATAGCCACAATAAATTACCCTCATACAAAGAAAGGGGTTGCCTTCTAGGAAAAAAAACCCTAAACTAAACACAACTTCTACCGTCAGATCATCTGCCTAACGAACGGCCCAGATTGACTAGAAATTACTATACTTTTACAAGGCAATTTTACATATGTTTTTAGCTTCAGGGGCGCTGCCCCGGAAACCCTCGGCCAGGGGGGGCTCCATAAAGTCACAACCACCCCCCCTGGACCCCCCAGGCAGCGTTCAATTACAGACAACATTGCTGCCCATTAAGGTACAAGGGTCCAACGCTGTGATACAAAATAAACAAGATAATCAGGCTCCACACCCAACAATCTCCCACTTGGAGACTGATTTGTAGCAACTCCACCACTGCTTCATTTGTTGTACAATGACTCCTCTTTGGACCTAGTTGTTTCTCATATTCATCGCCATTCTTGAAGGCCGATTGAAATTGAGCATATTCTCAGTTTCTCCCTGGTTAAAACTTTTGTTATCATATCTGCAAGATTCTGGCTAGTGTGTATCTTTTCTAACTTCAACTACCTATCTTCCAATACTGACTGTATGAAATGGTACTTGAGTTGTATGTGTTTAATCCTGGAATGAAATGCTGAGTTCTTTGCAAGATGAATGGCACTTTGGCTATCACTGTATAACGTGCCCATATCATGCTTCTTACCCAATTCATCCATAAACCTTTGTAACCAAATCATTTCTTTACTAGCCTCTGTAGCAGCAACATACTCTGCTTTTGTTGTTGAAATTGCAACAACACTTTGGATTTTTGAAACCCAACTGACAGCTGTTCCACCTACAGTAAATACATATCTTGGATTTTTCATGTATCTACTTAGAACTCCCACTGCATGTGCAATATCAGGCCTTGTGCAGACCATTGCATACATTAAGCTTCCAACTGCTGATGCATATGGACCTTTAGACATATAATCCATTTCTTCTTAGGTCTTGGGGCACATCTCCTTACTAAGTTTGAAAAGGCTAGCAAAAGGTGTACTAACTGATTTTCCATTCTGCATATTAAATATTTTCAACACCTTTTGTATGTACTCATTATGAGACAATGTTAATTTGTGATTTTTCCTATATCTAGTTATTCTCATACCAAGGATTTGTTTTGGCTCTCAAATCCTTCATTGCAAATGAATTTTCCAATTTTCTCTTGAGCACATTTATTTCCTGCATGTTACAACCTGCAACAAGCCTGTCATCTACATACAATAACAATATAATATAGCTACCATCATTTTTATTTTTTTATATAAACAAAATGATCAGAGTGACATCTAGTATAACCTTGTTCAGACATAAACTTGTCAAATTTTAGATACCACTTCCTTGGAGATTTTTTTAAGCCATACAAGCTCTTCTTTAACCTGCACACTAATTTTTCTTTCCCTTTGACCTCATATCCTTCTGGTTGCTGCATATAGATCTCTTCCTCCAAATATCCATGAAGAAATTCTGTCTTTACATCTAACTGTTCAAGATGTAAATCTTCCACTACTACAAGACTTAAAATAGTTCTGATTGAAGTCATCTTAACAACAGGAGAAAATACTTCATCAAAATCAATACCTTTCTTTTGTGCAAACCCCTTTACCACAAGTCTAGCTTTGTACCTGTGTTTTCCTCCATATTCTTCCTCCAGCCTATAAACCCATTTATTATACAATGTGGTTTTACCTGCAGACAACCTGACTAAGTCCCAAGTCTGGTTATGCATTAAGGAGTCCATCTCTTCTTCCCTGGCTAGCTCCCACTTCTTCATGGTTTCAACCTGCATTGCTTCTTCATAACATTTAGGTTCACTAGAATCAGTCAACAATAAATAATATAATGGAGAGTATCGTTCAGGGGGTCCACTTATCCTGGTAGATCTTCTAACACCACTTTAAGGTGTTTGAGGTGCCTGTTGTTGTTGTTGTGGCTGTTGATTATTATTATTTTTAGGCACCTTTACTTTTTCTGTGATCTCATCAAGAACTGTGTATTCTTTGTTTTCTTTTTCCTGTTTCTTTTCGTGAAACTGATTCTTATACAAGACCTTTTCATTGAATATTACATCTCTACTCCTAATGATTTTGTGATTTTCATAATCATATAAGCAATAACCAAAATCATTAACACCATATCCAGTAAAGGTACATTTCTTTGATTTTGCCTCATGCTTTGTTCTATTTTCTTTATTAATATGGACAAAGGCCTCACAGCCAAAAGGCTTTTAAAAATAGTAGTTTACCTTTTTACCTGTCCATGCTTCCTCTGGAATACCACCATCCAAGGAAATTGAAGGCCCTCTATTTATTAGATAAACAACAGTATCTACAACATCTGCCTAAAAATGTAAAGGCAATCCTGCATGCAATCTCATGCACCTTGCATGCTCCATGATTGTTCTATTCATCCTTTCTGACACACCATTTTCTTGTGGTGTTCTTGGAACTGTCTTCTCTCTGCGAATTCCATGCTCTGAATAGTACCTATCAAACTCTATGCTGCAATATTCACCTCCATTGTCTAATCTGAGACACTTCAACTTCTTTCTTGTCTCAATCTCAACCAAAGCTTTCCATTTCTTTAAAGTATCAAATACATCAGATTTATTCTGAATACAATAAATCCAATTTTTTCTAGTTGCATCATCAATAAAAGTAACATAATAACGAGATCCACTGAGAGATGACACCTGAGTAGGTCCCCATACATTTGTATGCACAAGCTCTAATTTTTCTCTCTTCTTTTCTTTCCCAGCTCGAAGAAATATGCCTCTCTTTTGTTTTCCATAAATGCAATCTCACAGAAATCCAAATCAACATTCTTCAAACTCGACAACAAATTTCTTGAGTGAAGAATATTTATCCCCTTCTCACCCATGTGTCTGAGCCTATGATGCCATAATGCTGCATCTGCTCCTTTGGAAGTTAAAGCATTAACAGAGTTAGAAATACCATTGCATAAATACAATGTACCAACCTTTTCACCTTTTTCTATTACCAGGGCTCCTTTGGTGACCTTCCAATTTTTATCTGTGAAAGTTGTCATACAACCTGTTGGGAAAAATACTGAGAGGGGGGGTGAATCAGTATTTACTGCATATTCAAAACTTTTGCTTTTTCTTGCTTCTAAAACCCATACGCTACTTTCCTGAAACAGACTCGCGTATATACGCGGATACCCTTTATGAAACTCGCGTATATACAGATATCTAATTATGTCATTAGTTCTTCACATAAATCATTCCATCATTCATTCATCAGATGTTTAATAAACAGTAAACATGAACAGTAAGAACAGAGTAAACCATGACACAAAGCATCACACATGAACACCAGGAATTTTAGGTGGAAACCCAAGTCGGGAGAAAACCACCGCTGTCGTTGCTCAGCCTTCAATATTTTATTATTGAGAAAACAGCTTACAACATATGTGCTGGTGCAGACTCCTACCAGCACGCAGGCACCCACCTGCGCTCGTTTACCAGCCTCTCCTGGAAGGGAGCTCCAACCCCCTGCTAGATTTGAGCCTCTCACGGAAAGAGCTCGACACGATCGGTGCTGCCGACCTCAGGCAGAAGGAGCTACAACCCCACAGTAAAGGCTCCAACCCTCGACACCTCTGTGGACTACGTTCATCAATTTTCACCAACGCTGGATCCAAAACTGTGGACACCGCCAGAAGAGGCATTTCATCATATTTTTCGATTAGACGTTTTCCATACTTTGCAGCACGGAGTCAACCATGAAATAGATACACATAACTTACTGACAGATATCAGTAAACCAGCAGAACAAATCAGACATTTCTTATCACAAACTTCAGCAAACCCTAGTTTGCATACGCGCTTTCCTTTCTCTGATGTCGCGTATATACGCGCTTCCGTCCACACAAACCAGCGTATACTTCAGTACAATTTACAGAGCTAATTTTATTGCGCATACGCACTTTATCTTTAGCGAAGTCGCGTATATACGTGCTTCCTCTTCGGCGAACTAGCGTATGGTTCTTCAAACTTATATGTCATTGCAATTCTTCACTGCAGATACATCACTTCAGATTTTACCCTTTCCCTCAGACAGATGTTCGCCTAGATGGTCGCCTCATCATAGAGCTAATCATTCCATAAACAGATCTAGCAAATACAAGTATATTACAGATCTAGATCCCCTTCTTCATCACTCCATCATTGGTGCATCATACTTTCAGATATTTTATTCAACTGTAACCCTTTCCATTCAGATATACTCCAGAGAGAAGTATTCATTCAAGCTCAGACATCTTGCATCCACATTCATGATTTGCACAATGAATTTCATCTCTTTATATAGGTTTATCCTTTTTCAATACCATGATCCAAAACCACATTACTTCCGATGGTATTCCTGGACGGGGTCATTTAGGTGAAATATTACCCAATGCAATGGGTCAATACCATGGTGGTTACCCCTGGTTTTGCACTTTTTGAGCGCTTTTACCCATACACGACTTGGCACGTTCTTTTCCGCGTGCATACGCGACTTCCCCTAGACAGATCCGCGTATTCCTTGAAACATACTCTTTTCATCATATATTTAGCACATGTTGAATTCCTTTCTTCATCGCCTTCTGTACTCACTGTAGATACATCAGTTTTAGTTCATCAAGACATATTCTATCAAGCACAACTTCATCCAGTAAGATGCCATTATCTTCATCAAGAGGGTTGCCTTTCAAGGACAACACTCATCATCATATTGCTAACAAACATCATTTACCAAGTCCATTACGTCAAGAATAGCTTCATCAGGTGGATTGCCATCAAGGACAACATAAGTCAACAGTCGCATGTCTTCATCTTCATTCAGTGGGTTGCCATCAAGGACAAAATTCTGCATCATATTGCCAACAATCTCCCCCTTTGGACTTGATGGCAACCATGATGGTGTTTGGTTACCACAACAGATAGGTACATTAAGAATACAATGACACCATGTCACTCTCTCCATTTTTGACACCATTCAAACACCATGTCACTCTCCCCCTTTGAAATCAAGGGAAAAGGGCGGATCAAAAAGCAACATACTCTCCCCCCTTTTTTTTTCTCCTCATGTGGAAGAAGCATTCTGCAGATCTGATATATACTGAAGTGACCACGCTCCCCCTGAGTTCATGTTGAATCTTCAAACATATTTTCCAATGAAATACATGACTCTATGAATTTCCTATCACCAATGACTCACACTTACATCAAAGATCCATCCAAGTGGATTTACATAAGAGACCCAACTACCCAACCAAGTGGGTTTATATATTTGACTCAGCTACCCAACCAAGTGGGTTTACAAATTTTACAAGTCCTTACATGACTGAATATTACAATTTTACATCATGGGTCTCAACAAGACCTTTTCATCAAATTAAAAATATGACCATTTATGACCAAGACTTCAAGAAGAAGAACATATTTCAGAACCATCATAATGCCAACAATGCATTATACACATCAAACCTAATGCTCCCCCTAAAACTGTGCATCAAGCATCCTTTTCATATGACTAAGGCTCCCCCTTAGTTTGTGCATCCTGAACACTTTCACCAACAAATCATCAAGGCATCTTTATCAAAACATTAGAAATAGAATTGAGGCTGAGACACCACCGAGAGATGCCAAACGATTATCGAGAGATACCAAAACGACAACTAACATTTGTCTTTGAAAGGCGACTCCAAACGAGAAAAATGTCGACAATCGGACATACGGTTTCTGTGCATGAACTCGCGTATATCTTTGTTGTGTTTCGAGGAAATCCGCGTATCAATACCATCTTCAGAATTTGTACGGTTGTCTTTTCTTTTGGCATAGAAACATCCTGGCTTGTCTTAGATACTCGAGCAACTTCTAGGCGAGAGGTTTGGTAAATATATCAACAACTTGTTCTTTGGAGGGAACATATTCCAATTTCACTTTTTGTTCAAGCACTTGTTCATGTAATAAGTGATATTTGATGGGAATGTGCTTGGTCTTGGAATGCATAATAGGATTCTTTGAGATATTGATGGCACTTGTATTGTCACACATAATGGAGATAGGAGGTGAACATTTGATTTGAAAGTCTTGTAAGGTTTGCATCATCCAAAGAAGTTGAGTGCAACAAGGTAAGCGACTACATATTACTTATAACATGAATGGGCTTAATAAGTGCAACTGCAGGCAAGATACTAACTGGGGTCCCATATAGAATGCACCACCACTAGTGCTTTTTCGATCATCAACACTTCCAGCCCAATCTGCATCAGTGTAAGCATGAAGAGTAAGATCAGGATTCTTTGGATACCATAGACCAAAGTCTTGAGTTCCTTGTAGATATTTGAAAATTATTTTAACAGCCTAAAGGTGAGACTCTTTTGGATTAGCTTAGAATCGTCCAACAATCCCAACTGCATGCATAATATCTGGTCTAGTCCCAGTGAGATAAAGTAGACTTCCGATCATTGATCTGTATTCTGGTTGATTCACCGGGGAAGAATCATCATGAGAACTCAGATTACATCCGGTTATCATTGGTGTGCTTATAGGTTTGCATTCTTCCATGCCATACTTCTTCAGAATTTGCTTAAGATATTTTGCTTGTGATAGGAATATACCATCTGCGGTTTGATGCACTTGTAAGCCAAGAAAGAATGTTAGTTCCCCAAGTAAAGACATTTCAAATTCTTGCTGCATGACAGAAGCAAATTTTTGACTCAAAGATTCTTCGTTACTCCCAAAAATGATATCATCAACATATACAACCACAATCAATAGTTTATCATTTTCAACTTTTGTGTATAAGTTGCTGTCAGCAGACCCCTTTGAAAATCCTTATTGATGAAGATATTTGTCAAGACGATAATACCAAGCCCTTGGAGCTTGTTTGAGACCATATAGAGCATTTTTAAGTCTACAAACAAGATTTGCATCATTTCCCAAAGTGAATCCTTCCGGTTGTTCTATATATACTTCTTCTTTTAGATCACCATTAAGAAAAGTAGATTTAACATCCATTTGATAAACTTTGATTTGTTGATAACTTGAAAAAGCAAGAAACATTCTTATGGCTTCAAGTCTAGCTACAGGAGCAAAAGTTTCTTCAAAGTCTATACCTTCTTGTTGAGTATACCCTTTGCAAACCAATCTAGCTTTGTTTCTTATAACATCCCCATTCTCATTCAACTTGTTCTTGAAAATCCATTTAGTTCCAATGACATTTTTATCATGTGGTCTTGGTACCAATTCCCAAGTATCATTCTTTTCAATTTGATCAAGCTCTTCATTCATGGCTTGCTTCCAACATTCATCTTTGCTAGCTTGATTGACATTGTGTGGTTCAATTGTGGATAGAAGTGCCAGATGACTAGAATATCCCACAAGAGTTCTCCTTGTTCGTACACCTGATTCCTTGTCTCCCAAAATTTGAGATTCAGGATGATTCTTTTGAACATATCTGGATGGAGCTTTTTCAGATAGATCATCTTCAGGTTCTTCATTGGATCCACTGTCTATATCATTTCTATTTGATGTAGAAGGACATAGGTCGCCATCATCTTCTTTTGTTGTTTGTTTTTCTTCTTTAGGAGCTGCGGGAGACTCATCAATAACAACATCAATACATTCAACAATCTTTCGAAGCCTTTTATTGTAACATTTGTATGCTTTGCTTGAGGATGAGTAACCAAGAAATATCCCTTCATCTGATCTAGGTTCAAACTTGCCAAGATTTTCATCATTATTTTTGATAAAGCATTTACTCCCAAAAACTCTAAAATGCTTCACAGAGGGAGAATTACCATACCAGAGTTCATATGGAGTTTTGTCACTATTTACCCGAACATGAGCCTTGTTGAGAATGTTAGCTGCTGTATGTGTTGCTTCACCCCAGAACATGTCAGGAGTTCCAGAATCATCGAGCATAGCTCTAGCCATTTGTTGAATTGTTCTATTCATTCTTTCTGCTACGCCATTTTGTTGTGGAGTACCTGCTACAGAGAATTGTCTTTTTATGCCATGTTGTTCACAAAATTCAAAGAATTCATTTGATGTATATTCTCCTCCTCGATCGGATCTAAGACACTTGATTTTTAGATCTAATTCATTTTCAACTAAAGCTTTGAAGATCTGAAATTTTTCAAATGCTTCATCTTTGTGTTTAATGAGCCCGATCCAACACATTCTAGAGTAATCATCAATAAATAAGATATAGTATTCTTCCCCACGTGGTGACTTCTTCCTCATAGGTCCACATATGTCAGTATGAATGAGTTCAAGAGGCTCGCCAGTGATTTTTCTACTTTGGCATTCGATATTACTATAATGCCTTTGCCGAATTGACAAGATTTGCATATGATGCTTTACGGTAAATTAATATTAAGGAAGACCATGAAGCATTGAAGTCTACTTGTGATTTGAGAGAAGCTTAGATGCCCCAACCTTCTATGCCATAGCCAATTTTATGAAGACTTTCTCAAGTAACATTGATCTATGCCGTTCAGTACATACAGGTTGCTAGGATTTCTTTTTCCTTTTATAATGATTTTACCTGTATCAAGATCACAAACCACACATTCTTTTGAACTAAAGACCACTTCTGTTCCTTGATCACACATTTGACTTACACTTAACAAGTTATGCCTTAATCCATCCACATACATGACATCATTAGCCTTCACCTTTTCTTTTAGAAATATTGACCCTTTTCCTTTAATTATAGCAGGAGTATCATTTCCAAATGTAACTTTCTTTTCCTTTTCTAGAGCATTATATGTAAGGAGTTTGCTTTTGTCACCTGTCATGTGTCTTGAGCACCCACTATCAATGTACCATTGATTTTCTTCACCTTCTGCAAATAATGCTATCCCACAATTTTCAACCTGTATTTCTTTCTTTTTCCATATTTTAGAGCTTGAGGGAACATGTTCTTTTGGCTGGACCTTGCTCCTGCATTTAGATTCTTCATGACCAAAGTTATTGCAATAAGTACATTCAACTTCGTTTTGAAGAGGAGAAAATTTGTTATAGGTGTTCTTCTTTGGTTCAATATTAATCCTTTTCTTTCTTGCTTCTCTTGTCATGATGGTTTTATATGCAACACATTGAACAGCTTTATGACCAAAATTGTGACATGAGAAACATTGTCCATTGAAGTATAAATTTCTGCGATCATGAAATCTTCTATTTGAATTTACCTGTTGTTTGTTGCTTCTTTGAGGGATCTCCCTGTTAGTGGTCCTTGATTTGAGATGATCATGATTTACCTGTAAAGATCCTTTGTTCCCTTGCTGAGTGGCTGAATGAAGAGAACCAGTTGTGACTGCTTTCAGATAATTTGGTGCTGAAGTCTGGGAAGATTCCCCAGTATATCCAAGACCTGTTTTTATAAGAGGAGACCATTGTGTCTTGATAATCTCATCTAAGGTTTCTGAACCTTTAGCAAATCTAAGATTGAGAGTCTTCACTTTCTCATTATCCTTCCTTAGACTTACTATTTCACACTCCAATTCCTCAATGCGTTTTTCCTTGGCTTCAAGCTGTCTTTCAAGAGTCTCTATGATTATGTTCTTTTCTGCTAGGCTTACTTTGAGTTGATTGTTTTCTTCAAGAAAATCATTGTCCTCTAGAGCATCCACGAAAGTATCATTTTCTTCTCTTTGTTCAAAAGCCATGAGAAGTCTAAAGTCTTCTTCACATTCTTCCTCACTATTAGATGATCCATCACTGTCTTCATTAGTATAATAACTTTTTCTTGTGCTAGATCGATTCTTATTCCTTCTTGCTACTTCTTTTCCTTTAGCTGATGTTTCTTTATAAGGACACTTTGCAGCATAATGACCAAATCTTCCACAATTGAAAAATTTGAAAGGAACCTTACCTTTGAACTTTTCGGTACCTAGTTGAAGTCTTCTCACAAAATTTTCTTCTTCTTCTTCTTCAGATATATAGCTGGATTCTTTGACAACTTCCTTTTCTTTTCCTTTTGCAGATGCCTTAAAAGCAACTTCTTTGATTTGAGAAGGGCCTCCTTGCCTCATTTCAAAAGAAGTCAGAATACCATGTAATTTAACAATAGTAAGAGTTTGCAGATATTGCCTTTCTTCAATAGCTAAAACTTTAGTGTCAAATTTTGAAGTCAAGGATCTTAAGGCTTTTTCCACCAGAGTAGTATCGGTTATGGTTTCACCCAAATTTCTCATCCGATTTACAATATCATCTAGACGAAGAAAGAAACTGGCAACACTCTCATCACTATGCATCTTCAAATTTTCATATTCGATTCTAAGAGTTTGGAGTTTTTCATTTTTTACCTTTGTATCTCCTTCATAGCTCAGAATGATTTTGTCCCATATTTCTTTTGCTGAATGTAGTTGCATCACTTTAGCAAATTCTGATTCAGACATGCTTCCTAATAAGACATTCACTGCTTTGGCATTGATTTCATACTTCTTCCTTTCAGCTGCATCAGTAGGAATACTTGCCGGGTATTGATAACCTTCTTCCACGATTGCCCATACATCTGCACCAAGACTTTGTAGATATGCTTTTGTTCGTACCTTCCAGAATATCAGATTGCTTCCATTTAATAGAGGTGGCTTTATAGACATTACTCCTTCTTGACTTCCCATTGCGACGGATCTCCTTCAAGCGATCAAGCTTCTGCAGAAGGACCTCCTCTGATACCAATTGTTGGGAAAAATACTGAGAGGGGGGGTGAATCAGTATTTACTGCATATTCAAAAAAATTTCTTTTTCTTGCTTCTAAAACCCATACGCTACTTTCCTGAAACAGACTCGCGTATATACGTGGATACCCTTTATGAAACTCGCGTATATACAGATATCTAATTATGTCATTAGTTCTTCAAATAAATCATTCCATCATTAATTCATCAGATGTTTAATAAACAGTAAACATGAATAGTAAGAACAGAGTAAACCATCACACAAAGAATCACACATGAACACCAGGAATTTTAGGTGGAAACCCAAGTCGGGAGAAAACCACCGCTGCCGTTGCTCAGCCTTCAATATTTTATTATTGAGAAAACATCTTACAACATATGTGTTGGTGCAGACTCCTACCAGCATGCAGGCACCCACCTGCGCTCGTTTACCAGCCTCACCTGGAAGGGAGCTCCAACCCCCTGACTCATTTACCAGCCTCTCCTGGAAGGGAGCTACGACCCCCTGATCTCGTTTACCAGCCTCACCTGGAAGGGAGCTACAACCCCCTGACCGAAGGCTACAACCCTCAGCACCTCTATGGACCATGTTTCATCAATTTTCACACTGGATCCAAAGCTTCCTTTAGGACACCACTTGCAGGCCACGTTTCATCATATTTTCAGACTGGACCCACTCCATACTTTTAAGCACAGTCAACCATGAAATAGATACATATAACTCACTGACAGATATCAGTAAACCAGCAGAACAGATCAGAAATTTCTTACCACAGACTTCAGCAAACCCTAGTTTGCATACGCGCTTTCCTTTCTCTGATGTCGCGTATATACGCGCTTCCGTTCACATAAACCAGCGTATAATTTTGTACATATTACAGAGCTAATTTTATTGCGCATACGCGCTTTCTCTTCAGCGAAGCCGCGTATATACGCGCTTCCTCTTCGGCGAACTAGCGTATGGTTCTTCAAACTTAAATGTCATTGCAATTCTTCACAACAGATACATCACTTCAGATTTTACCCTTTACCTCAGACAGATGTTCGCCTAGATGTTTGCCTCATCACAGATCTAATCATTCCATAAACAGATCTAGCAAATACAAGTACAATACAGATCTAGATCCCCTTCTTCATCACTCCATCATTGGTGCATCATACTTTCAGATCCTTCATTCAACTGTAACCCTTTCCATTCAGATATACTCCAGAGAGAAGTATTCATTCAAGCTTAGACATCTTGCACCCACATTCATGATTTGCACAATGAATTTCATCTCTTTATATAGGTTTATCCTTTTTCAATACCATGAGCCAAAACCACATTACTTCCGATGGTATTCCTGGACGGGGTCATTTAGGCGAATCATTACCCAATACAATGGGTCAATACCATGGTGGTTACCCCTGGTTTTGCACTTTTTGAGCGCTTTTACCCATACGCGACTTGGCACGTTCTTTTCCGCGTGCATACGCGACTTCCCTTAGACAGATCTGCGTATTCCTTGAAACATACTCTTTTCATCATATATTTAGCACATGCTGAATTCCTTTCTTCATTGCCTTCTGTACTCACTGTAGATACATCAGTTTTAGTTCATCAAGACATATTCTATTAAGCACAACTTCATCCAGTAAGTTGCCATTATCTTCATCAAGAGGGTTGCCTTTCAAGGACAACACTCATCATCATATTGCTAACAAACATCATTTACCAAGTCCATTACGTCAAGAATAGCTTCATCAGGTGGATTGCCATCAAGGACAACATAAGTCAACAGTCGCATTTCTTCATCTTCATTCAGTGGGTTGCCATCAAGGACAACATTCTGCATCATATTGCCAACACAACCTTCACCGCCTAACTACCCTGTTGAAATCATACTTTTCTTCAGATCTGGAACATGCCTTACATCCTTTAATAGCCATTGGTTTCCATTATGTTGTTTTACAAGAGCCTTACCCATTCCAATAATTTTACAAGGTTTATCATCACCCAAATAGACTTGTCCAAAATCTCCTTGAACATAGTCATGAAAATATTTCTTATCAGGTGTGGCATAGAATGAAGCCTCTGAATCTACCACCCAGGAATCAGTAACATTTTCAAAAGAAAGAATCAAAGCATATTGTAACACATCACCTGTCACATTTACTTCATTATTGTTTTCTTTCTGTGCATCTCCTTCTTTTCCCTTCCGAGATCTACAGTCTTTCTTCAGGTGTCCTTTCTTTCCGCATTTCCAGCACACTATCCCCGATCTGGACTTAGATCTTCCTTTCCTTGATTTGTTGTGATATCCTAAGCTCTTTCCTCTTTCCATTCTTCTTCCGCTAGAATCTGCACTCAAATCATTACCCGATGTCTCACCAGAGCTTTTCCATCGCATTTCTTCACTAAGGATAGCACCGAAAACATCATCAAACTTTAAAGTACTAGATCCAGAGATAGAGTTACTAATGGCCATAACTAAACCGTTCTATATTTCTGGTAATGAGCATAGAAATAAAAGAGCCCTAACTTCATCATCAAAGTTTACCCCTACAGAACTTAACTGACTGGAAACTGTATTAAAATCATTTAAATGGTCTGCAACAGATCCACCTTCCGACATCTTCATATTAAATAATTTTTTCATAAGAAATACCATTTTTGAGGCTGAGGGTTTTTCATATAGCTTCGCCAACGCGTTAATCAAGCCCTCTCTTTTTTTTTCCTTCAAAATATTGAAGGCTACCGACGTCGCGAGGCACAACCATACTGTTTCGAGTGCTTTTCTATCGAGAATCTCCCATTCTGCGTATGTCATAGTCGTCAGTTTTTTTTTCTTTTCTGCTCAATGGTAGATACAGATCTTTCTGATACAGATAATATTCCATCTACATATTCCATAGCGGGAAGTTTTGTCCATTAAATTTCTCAACCCTAAACTTACCATCGTCCTCCATTTCTCCCACTCGAACCAGGAACCCTTCTTTCCTACGACTTTATCAACCAAATAGACCTTCGGCTCTGATACGAATTGTTAGAAAATTATATATTACAGAGCAATGCAACACATAAAATATGCAGAAAAAACACAAGCACACAAAACACATAAAACTAGAGAGACACAGATATATGTGGTTCACCCACTTTGGGCTACGTCCACCCCAAACAGCCAGTCCTTCCTTTCTATTATCCAGTAAAATAAAGAGACACAATCTACAATAGATCTATTGTAATATCCTTTGTTCTCTCTCACAGTCTCCCTATTTGTTTGTCACTCTGAGAATACACATACAATACACAGCCACAATACAATACCCTCATACAAAGTAAGGGGTTTCCTTCTAGGTTAAAAAAACCCTAAACTAAACATAACTTCTATCGTTAGATCATCCGCCTAATGAACAGCCCAGATTGACTAGAAATTACTATAATTTTACACGGAAATTTTACATTTATTTTTAGCTTCAGGGGTGCTACCCCCGAAACCCCCCACCAGGGGGGGGCTCCATAAAGTCGCAGCCGCCCCCCCTGGACCCCCCAGGTAGCATTTAATTACGAGCAGTGTTGCCTCCCCATTAAGGTACAGGGGTCTAACGTTGTGATACAAAATAAACAATATAATCATACTCCACACCCAACAGGATAAATGATGATATAAAGAAGATTTTACAATTATCAGAGCAGACCAAGAATGGAGATTGGTATTTGTATGAAAAACACACAGATATTAGAGTTTTTGGATCCAATTTTTTGCCATACAAACTACCAAAATATGTACCAATGAGGGTTTTTGCCTTGAAATACATCAGGAAAATTTTAAATTCTGATTCAATTAACTTTCTAGCAAAAAAGAAGAAAACACATTTTAAGTTAAAAAATCAAATGAGACCATTCATTTGCGATCATAGAGATTCTTACACAGTAATTTGTCACCGTCCCTGCAATCCCCCATCCCCCACATTGGAGGGCCTTTTCTGTGACCTGTGAACAATGACATGACTTGAAACCACATTCATGGCATCCCCCTTCACAAGGACAATCATTCCTCTGAAGACAGTTTCCTGTGAAAAGCCCTAAAAATAGACCTTTTGGCCTTGGTGTGACCAGCCAGTTCAGCCCTCGTGCCAATGGGGGAAATCCGCCAAAGAGGGCGCGCCAACTAGCGCTCTATCCCAATGTATTACTCGAGCCAAGCTTAATAAGGATTGTTTTTAAAAAATAAATGGTGGAATTTTGATTCCAACCAACTCCTGAACGAGTCTCTAAAATGAGTTGGGAGGTTTGGCTCCGGATCTCCATGTAGGTGAAGTGGTTTTCCACCTATCATGGAAGCTTCCTTGGGAATAGGGCCAATCCACCATTGTATGGATCCCAAATCCCCTTCTACCATCTAAATAAGCTTTTCATTTTCCCTTTGCAAGCTAGCCTGAATAGAGCTGAATCAATAGTAAGGAGACTATCGTTAGACAACCGAAGAGAGAGAAACTTGTCCCATCCCGACAAGCTTCATCGAGACATGCTCCATTGTTGACCCGCCGAAGGAAGATCCAGCGTTAGATCTCAAGTTGTATCTTTCTTTCGTTGTTATTAATAATAAACGACTTCGATTATGGTTCCATTCATATGTTCATGTCTTATGTTATGAATTATATCTTCTTTGACTGGTATATGGTTACATGTTTTAGGTTTTACGCTTGTGTGTTGTTGTTTCTTCGTGTATTTGCAGGTGTTCGAATGTGATAAGTGGGAGAATTGTGATATGCCAAAGCGAAGGATGGAAGTGCCATCTTCTCTGCAAGCAACAGCAGTGTGGGACTTAAGGTAGGCCTCTTGTCGCATCTTGGTATTTTGTAACTAGGAACCTGCTTCTTAGCGTGACTCGGTTGTTGCTAGACCCGATCTAGGCTAGTAGGGATCGCCTCTATCTGTAGAGGGGATTTACCTCTCCAACAAACTAGCAACTCCGCTGGGGAGAAATTGATTGGAGTTTGTCTTGTCTTTTTGGTTGATTTTGGTCTTGTCTTCTTGATCAACTCTTATGGTTCGTCTTTCTCTAGTGTTAAACCTCTGGTTAGCCTCACCATACCTGATCTGCTCCCTTTTTGCTCTTTTTTATTTTTTAATATTAGTAAACTCGACTGGTGCGATTTTTTCCCCGACAGTCGCGCCAACTGGCGCTTGTTGCTAGTTCAGCCCCCACGCCAATCCTGTTCTAGCTCTAGTTGTAGCCAGACAGTCGCTCCAATCCTATGTGGTGCTAGGGTTTTCTTCTTTCTGAGGTTTTTGAGCTTGATTTGTGGTTTTGGTGTCATTTTTTTACTACCTGAGTGTCCTAAAGCCTTGGTTGACTGTATGTGACCTCTATCCTCTGGTTGTTTGCCCTCTGCTATCGGTTTTACATTCTAGCCCTAGGGCATCCAGGTGCTATAGTGTGCTGAGCCTCCCATGGGAGTTTTTGGTTTTCATTTTATCAGTCAATTTCATTGTTGCTTCTTTGCATTCATTTGGTGGTTTTCCATTGTTTTATTGCATTATTTGAGTGATTTGTTTCTTTCTCATTTGAATTTCGCTTTGTCTTGTTTCGAGCCTAGATTACACAGTTCGTATGAGTCTTTGGGATTCCTCTTTGATTTGAGGGATTTCTTCATCAGTTTGAGGTTTGATTGTGTGTTTTGCATTGAGTGAGCTTGCTTGTATTTTCTCTTTTTCCATCACTTCTCAAATTGTTATTTTCATTAGTTTTCGTTTTGTTTAGTGCACTTTGCTCTTAAAAATTGAAAATCAAATCTCTTTTGCTTTTGATTAGTTAATGTAAATTGAAATCTTTTCTGTGTTATTAGTGTTATATAACTCTGAAGGAAAAGCTTTTAGTTTCATTAGCATGCATTAGAGACACTAGTGGTTTTTTTGTGATCATTTTTTATTGTGTGAAAGCTCTCAACCTTTCCGTAGTTAGCTATTCATCGAAAAAATTGATATATTGTGGCATGTAGTGTGCATTTAGGGGATTTTTGAGACATAACATTCGGTAGGGCCTGAAAATTGAAACATAATTGAAGATCAACACTAAAATTTATTCAATTTACCTTAAGGCAACATTGAAACATTAACGAAATATTTAGAGGTCTAGGCTAGTGACGTATTCTGGCGTTGTTAAACCTAGTAGTTGTCGTTCGCCTCTTAGCTTTAGACAACACTAGTACAGACTTGTGCTCCCCGTAACGTCATGTATATAAAGGGAGACCCCACTAGGTTGCTATCCTTTATTCGTAGGAAGCCGAGTCTACCACCTTATACCTGTGATACATCGAAGACAACATTCAGGGAGATTGCCTGCACGTACGTCAAGTCCTTGGTTGATTTCTCTTTCATTTTTTAACCAAGGTGTATATTGCAGTTCACGGATATCTGGTACACCCATCTGCCTAGATTACCAGGGTAGTCATTTTGATCTTTTTCGACTCATTAAATTTGAAAATATCATCAAGAACTTGTCCTTTCATGCTTGTTTCCAATCTGAAAGTGATAGAGTCACCTTTTGTCTGTTTCTCGACTCTTAAAAGATGAAACAACAAAGTTTTGTTTCAATGTTTTAAAAATTAACTACCCACAAAATATTCCTGGTTAAAGTTATTTTCCTTAGGGTGTTGTCTTGAGTTGTTTCTGATGGAAACTTTTTCAGAGTTCACCAACCAAGGAATCCCCTCCGATGGGAATCCTGGTCATTTTCCTACTTTTGGAAATGTTGGTGCTCCTTATATGGTAACATTTTCCCTTCTTAGGTTAACTGTTGGGTTGCCTGTTTGGTTGTTTTCAACCTTTGTGGTCCCGAATGTCTCAGATACTGTTCAATCAATTCCTCCGCCTGAGCAACATCATGTTGATTCCAAGGTGGACCTCTCCCCTTCTTCACCTGTTTCTGCATCCTCCTCTTCTACTTCGCTTGGTGAAAGTCTGGATTCGAGTAACCAGGTGGCTAAGAAGAAGAAGAATAATACAAAGAAGAAAAAGTTCGATAAGAGAGAGGCTAAGGCTGCAGCTACCGCTTCCGAAACATCTCCTCTTGATAAACCTTCCAACCCTCTGCGGAAAGTCAAGTTCCCTTGCATGTTGTCCATAGGAAACCATCTTCTTCTAGACTACCCTGGCATTCCCAAGGTGCTCGAAGTATGGTCCAACGGTCATCCGCCATTGCCTTTGGCTTCCGGGAGTCAAGTTTGGGGCACGTCTTCAACTGGTGCTGGTAAGGCTCCTAAGAAGCAGGGTAAGCTCACCAAATCCTGTAAGTTGTGTGAAGGGCACCATGCCATTCACCTTTGTCCATATATGGATAAAGCCAAACGAGTTTTGGACAACTTAACCGGTTCTACACCATGGCTTCCAGTTGGTTATAATCGTCTTTCTTTGAGTCCTCCAACAGCTAATCCTACAATTGGTCAAGAGTCATCCTTGGTCAATACCGCTCCCCCGAAAATTCAAATTGGGGAATTCGTTCTCAACCAACCATTGGTCATGGGATTGGTTTCAAGCCTATTGATACTCCTCTTCCTGGTGGTTGGAGGAAGGAGGATGCTACTTCAGTGGAGGTAGTGGATGCCAATGTTTATCAACAGTTGGTGGGGTCACTTATGTATCTAGTCAATACACGACCCGACATATGCTATGCTGTGAGCCAGCTTTCACAAGCTATGGTTAAGCCTACCAAGATCTTCTGGAAGGTAGGAAAGCATGTAGTGAGATATATCATAGGCACATATCTCAGAGGCACATCGGGATATGGATTATGGTACAGACAGTCGGATGAGGTGAAGCTGTGTGGCTTCACGGATGCAGATTGGGCAGGGAGCCCAACGGACAGAAAGAGCACATCTGGAGGGATTTTCAGTATCGGGTCGACGAGCGGTTTCTTGGCACGGCGGGAGACGGGAATCCGTGCTTTTCCCGGTTAATGAAGTAGAGTATATGGCAGCGGTTGGCTGCATGCGAGGCTATATGGATGAGGAAGATCCTGGTCGGGTTGTTCGGTTCACACTTGGATCCTACTGTGATTTATTGTGATAATCAGAGTTGCATCAAACTCTTGGTTAATCCATTATTTCATGATAGATCTAAACACATTGACATCCAGTATCATCATATCAGAGATTGTGTGCAGCGGAAGGTCATGTTACTTTCATACATTCCTACGGAGGATTAGGATGTTGATATCTTGACGAAGGCGCTCACCAGGAGCAAATTCTAATACCACAAAGGCAGGATAGGGGTTGCAGATAATCCATATCTTGTTGAGAGGGAGTGTTGAGATTGCAACAAGATGATGAGCTTAGTGGAAAGGAGTCGCCTTCACTAAGTTGGCCCGCAGGCTATTTTTGGCGCAAAGTCTATTTTTAGACTATGTCTATTTTTAGACATATGGATCATGTTCTATGAGTTGCAGGATGCTATTTGTGGATGGTTGGTCAAGTTGGAAAAATATATGGATTTCTATTTTTAGACATATTAGGCGGAATCTATTTTTAGATTGCCAATCTAAAAATAGATATGTCGAATATTATTAGCTCTTAATAATATTTGGACTCTAAACATTATCTTATTCTCTTGGAGCACTTCAGTTAAGTGCACAGATGTGGCACATGCAGCTGACAGAAGGAATTACGCTATTCCTAAGGGTTATGTGGAGCTATTTCATGGATACTTCAGTTAGAACTCATGTGACAGAGTTTGGTGGAGTTGATTGAGGAAGTTAGTGGAGTTGTATTCAGTTTAAATAATCTAAACATAGTTGAGCTATTTGTATTTAGTTTAACTAATTGATACAATTAGTGAGAGTGGTGTGAATTAATTATTAATTAATTCACTAATTATAAACTCATAAATCAACTAAATAATGCATCATTTAACTTCAGTGCATGGACAGTTTCAGTGGAGACCAGTGCAAGAATAGGTGAAAGAGCAGGTTAACTATCAGTTGTGACTATACTGTTGCTATTTGCAACACACAGATAGGTGGAGTAGCCCATGAGGATTGCACAGTTCAAGCCAGGTGGTTTATCTATTTAATGAAGCCATCCCACAACATTGAAAACGCAATAGAGGCTGGCTATCAAGTGGCAAAATATTGGAGCATGTGTTTTGCTAGATCTAGCTTGATAGTGTGTAGCAATTGAGGGTGTGCATGAGAGCTTGTGAGGAGCTTGTGTACTATGATTGTTACATGATCTCCATGACATATAATATACAAATATTTGGGGTTTTTAGCTTTAATCTTTCCCATTAAATACTGTGTTCATATGTGTGATTGTTTGTGGTTTTAATGTGTGCATGCAATTGATTTTATTTCCGCATGTGATGATCAATGGTAGAAGAGATTCTGTATTATGCATGAAGCTAAAATAGTGTGTGATCAGGATAATCTCAGTGAATAACATCTCATTTATTCAAATTTATACATGGTATCAGAGCGATATTGATCATTGGAGCAATTGCAAAACATTGAAGCGGTTGAGTTTTGTGCTGGTGGAATTCGAATTTGCAGCAGTGTTTTCTTGGTGTTGAAGTTGAGATGTCTTTCAACGGATTGCGATTGGAGTATGCCCTTGAGGGCAGCTCGAATTATATTGCATATTAGGATAGGATGGAGGTGGTGTTGGATGACAATGGGTTGAAGGATTTCATAGATGCTGAAGTCCCAAAGCCTACTTCTAGCGATGCTTCCGTACTTGAGGCTTGGCAAAAGAAGATAGCAAAGTGTCGAAGGATTTTGTTGGAAGGTGTGAAGGATCACATAGTATCCAGCCTTCGTGGGAAAGATTCTCCATTCTTGATGTGGAAAGCTTTGACAGACTTATTCCAAAGCAAGAGCGACCAGAGGAAGTTGGCGCTCAAGGATAAACTTAGGAACATAAAGATGGAGAAAGCTGGAACTGCCACTAATTGTCCACAAAAGAAGAAAAATAAGCAGGCTGCTGGAACTGCAGCTGAAGAGGCCTTAGCCTCATGGTTTGAGCTGGATTTTTCATTGATCTCATGCTTGGTTTCAAGTGTGATGGGTTCAGTGTGGTTTCTGGACAGTGGTGCGTTTTTTCACATGACAGGAGATCGAGATTTGTTTACTAATCTAGATGAGAAAGATCTTGGAGTGCACATCGAGATGGGCGATGATGGTAGATACATTGCGACCGGTATCGGTACCATTTCCTTTGAGAGGGAGTCTGGTAAACCCTTCAGATTGAAGGAAGTGATGCATGTTCTAGGATTGAGGAAGAATCTTATCTCTGTGGCGATGTTAGAAGACAAGGGATATGATGTTATCTTTAGCAAGGGAAAGGCTTTCCTGCGCAGTAAGGCAACTGGTGAGACCCGAAGGATAGGGCTTCGATTTAAGAACCTTTATCAATAGCAGGTAGATGGCTGCGCAGCAATGGCAGGCAAGGCAGAAGGAGTGGTGAGCCGGGATGATGGCGAGTTGTGGCACCGGAGATTGGGCCACCTTCACCATGGAGCTTTGAAGATACTGCAGCAGATTTCTACTGGGCTTCCTAAAGGCACTCTTGCGTAGTCAGATCAGTGCAAGGGGTGTACCTTGGGAAAATTTGTGAAAGCCACCTTTCACGAGAAGGATAGTCACGCCACGACAATCCTTGAGAGAATTCACACAGACGTGTGTGGACCTTTCTCAGCAACTTCGACAACAAAGCACGGGTATTATGTGATATTTGTTGATGATTTTTCTCGTAAGTGCTGGATCTTCTTCATGGAGAAGAAGAGCGAGACATACTCAAAGTTCTGTGAGTTCAAGGCACTGGTTGAGAAAGAATCGGGGAAGCAGGTGAAGGCTCTTAGGAGCGACAATGGTGGTGAATTCATCTCTAGTGAATTCAAGGACTTTTGCAGCGCAGAAGGAATTCGAAGAGAGCTCATAGCACCTCATAACCCACAGCAGAACGGGGTTGCTGAGCAGAAGAACAGAACGATCGTGGGTGTTGCACGGGCGATGTTGCATGATCAGGGCCTACCCATTCACTTGTGGGCGGAGGCATGCAATACTACAGTATATGTGCAGAACCGTTGTCCTCACAGGATACTTGGCATGAGTACACCCGAGGAGGCGTTTTCTGGTAAGAGGCCTGATATTTCCCATTTGAGGATTTTGGTTCACCTGTTTACATTCATGTGACGAAGGATGCCAGGAAGAAGCTGGAGCCGACCGCAGAGGTTGGGATATTTGTGGGGTACACTGATACGCCCCACAACTATCGTGTGTATTTTCCAGACAGTCGCAAGACTGTTGTGCGACGGGATATCAAATTTCAGGAGGAGAAAGCCATGAAGTGTTCGCTTGAGAGGAAGCCACACTTGCATGCAGATGAGGAGCTATTAGTTCCTAAGGATGAGTCTCGGGATGTGGATCAGCCACAAGATGAGGTTGATGGAGTGGAAGAGACCACTCATGCGGCGCCCCGACCATCGAGGAGGCGAAGCGCATTACGAGCTGACGGCGGCTCAGAAAGTCTGCGAGAGAAGGTTGTAGGAGCACCTACATCACAGCACAGACAGAGACAGTCACCTGACCGGTATACTGGATACATGGCTCTTATGAGCAAGTGTATTGTGACAGAGCCATCCTCTTTCAAGGAAGCTGTGGAGGATCCCACATGGGTAGATGATGTTAGCGCTCAAATCTACCTTAGGCTGAAATAAGGTAAAACTCAAGGCTACATCAAACCACGCTCAGCCTCTTAGCTAGCCCTACGAGGACAGGAGAGGGCTCTCTGGGTCTATCTCAGAAAAAGGTCTTCAAAGGGGCTGAGATGAATTATAATGAATACTAATTTTAGGCTAGTAAAGAGATAGGAAAGTTTGATTTTGATTTTTTTGGGTTTTTGTTGAAAAAATGCGAAAAACAATTTTGGGTCCGGGGATAAGGCCAGATCTTTGCAGAATTCGAGTTGGGACGAGGTAGGCAATAGTCTTGATGCTTTTGATCGAGTATATGGATGGATCAGAACTACAAGGAGCTGAAGAGGGCAAGGGTGAACATGGATCCTCTTCAAACAGGCGAAAACATGTAAAACTAAACAATTCAGAAGGCGTGAGCACCGAAAACAATGGATTCAACCTCATTTACTCATTCATTTAGTTTCAGAAGCATAAGAAGAGATGGCATACATTAAACATGAAATAACTTACAATAAACTGAGAGAAAAACACCATCAAGAACTGAAAGCCACAAGAATCCCAACAGGTGCTGCAAAACCTATGATCTTTCCTTAGCCAAAATATGAAAAATATGTACAATAGTGTGCCAAAGTCTTCCCAAGAGTCCAACCTCTCCAACCTCTGAAAATGATTGAGAAATTACATCATATAGACCACCCTAACCCCTTCCCATGCCTCTAGGGGTCGAATTCCTCCTTCTAGGAGCCGTTTCAACTAATTCTAAACAAGGAGCTAGAATCTAGGCATCCAAACAACTTGCCTCTAAAAGGAAGGAAACTAATTCTTTGACTTGATTTTCACTTTTTTGGGAGTGAATCTTCTAGAATAGGTAAAAGTGAGTCAAAGTTACATTACAAACACAAAATTATATCAATACAACTCAAAAATTACATCCACAAGCAAAACTGGTCCAACTGGCCGAAATCCTGAGCTGGAAGGTGAAAAATTGACCAAAAATCTATATGCGTAGCGCGCTTGAGCCATGTGCGTAGCGCATCTTTCAGACTGATTTTGGGGCACTTCCCGGCATCCAAATTGAGCTCATGATAGCTCGTTGGAAAGCCCTGGATGTTGGCTATCCAACCCAAGTGGAATTTTTCAATTTGGAGCTCATTTGCCCCTCCAAAACTTCATTCTCCCAGAAGTACTTCCTGCTGGTGCAGAAGGTGGCAGAAAGGTGATTTTCATGGTGTTTTGGCCCCTTTGATCATCCAGAACTTGGTGAAATGCTTTGGTCCTACTGGAGCATGAATAACTTACCATGACAAACCCAAAAATATAAAGTTTTCCTCCAACAAGTGTCCCAATCATAAGCGAGCGCGTCGACGCGCTACGCGTTGGGCGGAAAAATCTGTGTTAAGGCATAAAAAATCACAATTGACAAAATTTTCTCCAAATTTGTCAAATCTGAGCGAAGAGCTTCCATCAAGCATCATGCTCAGCCACATGGAGGGCTCAGAGAAGCGGGATCGTGCCTCTTTCTTTTGATCGCATCCCCTCCTGTGCATGCAAGCTTTCAAAAGAGGAAAATGACTGGTTTCTCGTTGTTGTGATGTGTCGGTCTCTGTCATGGTGTCACAATGTGTATGAAAAGTATGTTGATATGGTTATGATGAAAACAAGAGTCTGGTATATGCTCCAATGTCAGATGTGTCACATATATGTCAAGGTGCTATAGGAAATATCACAATGGGAAAAGGACTGTCACAAGGAATTTGAATGGAAAATAGCCACTCCTTGACTACATGGGGATTTGACAAGTGAATAGGAATGAGTGTAGTGTAGTGTAGGTCAATAGAAATAGCCCTTGCAGTGTTTGACAATGTCAATGGAGGATGTGGACAAGTGAAAATGGGACTATGTCATAACATGAATGATGAATAGTGTGAAAATGACAATGGAAATAACAATGAGAGCATTGATGTAATGGCAAAGAGAGAGCGTGAAGCTGAGGTAAATGATGAGCAGAGACACCACTGACAGTAGATGCATGAGCATATATATCAACCACACTATTTTGAAAATCCCCACACAATCACTCATATTTGTTTCAAAACCCCAAGAAGTGAATTTGGAAATAAACATAGGGTTTACATTTCTCCACATTAAACATTTGTTTCTCCACTTTCAAAACACCATAATCATGTCCAAAATTCACTGAGCAAACATAAAGAACCTACTTGCAAGCAGTTGGAGGAAATTTGGCATGAATCTGGACAAAGGAGCAAAATTTTTTGGCTCTGAGATTATATGAGTAGCGCGTCACCCAACGAGTAGCGCCAGTGTAATTTTACACTGAAAAATTTCGCTATACGCGTAGCGCGTCACCCAACGAGTAGCGCGTCGATCCAACACACAATTTGGCTTCAAAACTCATTTTTTCACTTCCTTGATGTGTCTTGGCCTTTGCTGATGTTAAAACATGGAAAAACCAAGCAAATTTGATATTGAAGAGAAATGGCAAAAAAAGTTTGTGTTCTGGCCCAATGAGTAGCGCGCACTTTTATATGCGTAGCGCGCTACATAGTGCATTTTGTAGGAGGATTTTGGAGGCCTTCCCGGTGTCCAAATTGAGCTCATGATAGCTCGTTGGAAATATCTTGGAGTCTAATTTCCAACCCAAGTGGAATTTCGTAATTTGGAGTTCATTTACCCTATCAAAAATCAAATCTCCCAACACTACTTCCTGCAAGTGCATCAATTCTCCTGAGGCAACGGTACTCTTGACATTTCTCCAAAACCATTATACCTGTGTAAAAAGTGAAGGAGGTTTTTCTTCCTTGGCATGTTGTGTACAAAAAAATCTCTCAGTTTTCCAAAATTCATCTTTGATTTCTCGGAAACATCATTTGAGTGAAACTTATCCCGATGTGTGAAACAAGGGATTTTTTCGAAATGAAGCGAAATGAAGGGGATAAGGGGCTTCTAAATTATTGGGGAAATTTTGGGAAGTATGGAGGGATGTTAGGAAGTAGGGAAAAGTGGAATCTCAGAGATTGAATGAGGGGAAGGGGTCCAAAAGGGAAAAACACAGGCCTAGCCTAGAAAATTGCCAAGTTGTGGCAAGAAACTAGGGTTTGTGCAAAAATGAGGAATTTGGGGGATCTTAGTGATGGGAAGTGTTTAATAAGGTACATTAATGATAGGGGAAGGTGTATGAACATCAGGATACGAGTTTTTCTAATGATTTGACCATCCAAGAGAAATTACCTCCAAAACCCTAGGAGAGGGAAATGGACCTTACCTAGGCACAACTGAAGCATGAAAAAGCTGTAAAATGACCCAATGGAACTTGACATGATGACGAAAACCCTTTGAATGATGATACACTCAGCTGAATGGTGACATGGACTGACATTTGGACAACTTTGAAAAGAGTGAAAACAAACCCTAGACCTAATGCCTAGTGACCAATTTTTTCTTGAAGACTCATTGAAATGACAAAATTTGACCTCTTGACATCTTAAAATCACTTTGTAAGAGCATGTTTGATCACTGAAGGAAAGCTACAAAGGTTGACTCTAACATTGGCTCCAATGGGGATGGTAGCTCCTTGGAGGTGCCAAGAACGACAGATCTTTGGGAGAGCAGACCGTGCCTTCATCCATTGGGCAATGGAATCAAAAACTAAAACTGAAATGCATGACTGAAAATTGATGACTTGACTGAAACTTGACTCAAACCGACTCGATGGAAAACTGAAATAACTTGAAAAAACTGACTCAACAGACCAAACACAAATGACTCATGACTGACTTAAAACAAGACTTTACAAAGCTTTTGGAAAAAAGGCAGCAATCCATCAAGATTTGGAATCATGATGACAACCACCTGCATACTAATGAAATATGTACAATCATGTATAATTGGCTTTCCAATGTAACCAGTCAAGCAGATGGCTTCTTGACTAATTTCCCTGATCAGATATGCTGGTCAACAATACAAACTGATAACTAGGCATCCAAAAACATAGCTGACCATGATCTCCTTTATCACTGAATACAACAATAATCACTTTCACTGCTGACTGCAACAAATCTGCCATTGGATCCTGAAAAACATGAAGATTTACCTCCTGCTGAAGAAACAAGGTGTCTTTCTCTCTTGATTCTGATCTGTCTTTATCATGTACTTCAGTAAAAGTATGCTCCTAGGCTTCAAAAAACTCTGAACAGGTAGATGAGCAGATCTCCTCTTGTAAAAACATTTCAACACATGAAACATATGAAGAAGAATCTGAATGTAAATCTTGAATGGTCTGATCTTCTATAGTCTGAAAATATGGTAGGTCATCTTCATATGATAGGACAGTCGGATTTTCATTACAGTCATCAATCATGAGAAAAGAAACTTCAGCTGATTCTTGATACCCAAACATGACATTTCTAGCATCTACCATAAATTCATCAAGAGAAACTTTTTCACTTACTTGAGCGAAGATCACATCTTGTCGTACATCAACTGACTGGATTACCTCTTTATGAAGACTTTGTTCTGATGAAAAAACTCTGTCTATGATCTCAACAGCAAGACTCTCCTTTACGGGATTCAGCACAGGGTATGCTTGGTTATCACAATCTGAATCTGAAACTGAAATAGTTGTCCTGACATTATCACATTCTAAAATTGAAACTGGACTTACTTGCATGTTGTCTTCTTCTGTAGGCAGATCTGAAACAAGCTCTTCTATTTCATCATTTTCAGCCATATAGACATCCTCAACCTGCTGATCTATAAAGCTTCTTACAGGACTGTCATCCATTTCAGAAAAGGAAGAAGTTCCACCATCACCTTCTTGACCATGTGCACACTGCAGATCTGCGTTAACTTGAGCTGGAACATGACCTTTCAATAGCTGATCTATCTCATCTTTAGACAAAGGAGATAATACCTTTTGTTTTCTTTTTCTCAAACAGTGATTGTCTTCATTGATTTCAAGTGAAGGAGTATACAAACTTTCCTCATACTACTGATCCATTTCATATAATTCCTGTTCACTGTCAAGATGCAAAATTCCTTCATCTTCCACCACACTAAAATCTTGATCCTGCTGCAAATTTTCATGATCGTCTTTATGCTGCTGAAATGGATTTTCATATAGGGCTTCCATGATCTCATCATCCATGAAATTATCATCTTCATAATATTTCTCAAGGCTTTCAATAAAAGTAGAAGCATGTTTGCAACAGTCATGAACCAATTTTAATGATGGGTAAGATACTTGATATCTTTCAATGAACAGAGCATGAAAATCCTTTAAATAGTAAATACAGGCCAGCGGCAAATTTTCATACCAAGATTGGGCTTCACCTTCGAGAGTGGCCAGGAATATCTTCATCAAGCAATTTTCAGGAAAATCCACTTTCAACTTGCGAATATGCATATGAAATCTAACCATATGTAAAGCAGCATCTTTCTTACCATCATTGTAAAACGTAGGCAGATTCCTTGACCAATCTACCTTGGGCATCTTATTCGGAAAACCTGGAATGTGATCTTGGCTCATGGGAGCGTATCTTCTTGTGATTCGGTCCATCTTGAAAATCTCACAGCTACTGATCTCCCTGTAGTGAAGTCACCATGAAGCATCGATTTCTGGATTGTTCAGTGAATAAAGTCGCCAGGTGAATGTTTTCAGCCTTCTGATGTCTGACCGTTGTTCACCATCAACCATCAGATCTGAATTTGATGCACGTACTGGGGCAATTTATAAGTTAAGTGTTACAATTACAAGCTAGACCGGAGATTGACTGAAGCAGCGTTTATCTACTATGCACTCGCAGAACAAGAGAAGTTCGAAGGCTACCTGGTGTGACTTCAGACTCCGTTTGTAGCTATAAATCAAACAACACTAACCAACAAACCAGTTTCTCCCCAGTATGGTTGCCACTATGTTAGTGCTCAAATCTACCTTAGGCTGAAATAAGGTAAAACTCAAGGCTACATCAAACCACGCTCAGCCTCGTAGCTAGCCCTACGAGGACAAGAGAGGGCTCTCTCCGGGTCTATCTCGGCAAAAGGTCTTCAAAGGGGCTGAGATGACTTATAACGAATACTGATTTTAGGCTAGTAAAGAGATAGGAAATTTTGATTTTGATTTTTTGGGTTTTTGTTGAAAAAATGGGAAAAACAATTTTGGGTCCGGGGATAAGGCCAGATCTTTGCAGAATTCGAGTTGGGGCGAGGTAGGCAATAGTATTGATGCTTTTGATCAGGTGTATGGATGGATCAGAACGACAAGGAGCTGAAGAGGGCAAGGGAGAACATGGATCCTCTCCAAACAGGCGAAAACATGTAAAACTAAACAAATTTAAAGGCAGAGCACTGAAAACAATGGATTCAACCTCATTTACTCATTTATTTAGTTTCAGAAGCATAAGAAGGGAATGGCATACATCAAACATGAAAGAAATTACAATAAACTAAGAGAAAACACCATCAAGAACTGAAAGCCACAAGAATCCCAACAGGTGCTGCAAAACCTCTGATCTTTCCTTAGCCAAAATATGAAAAATATGTACAATAGTGTGCCAAAGTTTTTCCAAGAGTCCAACCTCTCCAACCCATGAAAATGATTGAGAAATTACATCATATAGAGCATCCTAACCCCTTCCCATGCCTCTAGGGGTCGAATTCCTCCTTCTAGGAGCAGTTCCAACTAATTCTAAAAAAGGAGCTAGAATCTAGGCATCCAAACAACTTGCCTCTAAAAGGAAGGAAACTGATTCTTTGACTTGATTTTCACTTTTTGGGAGTAAATCTTCTAGAATAGGTAAAAGTGAGTCAAAGTTACATTAAAAACACAAAATTACATCAAGACAACTCAAAAATTACATCCACAATCAAAACTGGTCCAACTGGCCGAAATCTTGAGCTGGAAAATGAAAAATCAGCCAAAAATCTATATGAGTAGCGCGCCTGAGCTATATGAGTAGCACGCCTTTCAGCCTGCTTTTGGGGCACTTCCAGGCATCAAAATCAAGCTCATGATAGCTTGTTGGAAAGCCCTGGATGTCTGCTATCCAGCCCAAGTAGCATTTCCCAATTTGGAGCTCATTTGTCCCTCCAAAATGTCATTCTCCCACAAGTACTTCCTGCTGCTGAAAAAGGTGGCAGAATGGTGATTTTCATGGTGTTTTGGCCCCTTTGATCATCCAGAATTTGGTGAAATGCTTTGGTATTACTGGAGCATGCATAAATTTCCATGAAAAATCCAAAAATATAATTTTTTCCTCCAGCAAGTGTCCCAATCATAAATGAGCGCGTCGACACGCTACTCGTATAGCTGAAAAATCTGTTTTGAGGCATAAAAAATCACAATTGACAAAATTTTCTCCAAATTTGCTCAAATTCGGAGTGAAGAGCCTCCATCAAGTATCATGCCCAGCCAATGAAGCCTCGGCCAAAATCTGAAGTGGATTAGGCCTCTTTCGTCGTTTCAGTATCCTCCTGGTGCATGCAGTTTCAGTAGTGAAAACACTGTCTCTGTTGTAATGTGTCGGTCTCTTTCATAGTGTCACAATGTGTATGAAAAGTATGCTGATATGGTTATGATGAAAACAAGATTTTGGTGTATGCTCCAATGTCAGATGTGTCACATATATGTCAAGGTGCTATAGGAAATATCACAATGGGAAAAGGACTGTCACAAGGAGTTTGAATGGAAAATAGCCACTCTTTGACTACATGGGGATTTGACAAGTGAATAGGAATGAGTGTAGTGTAGTGCAGGTCAATAGAAATAGCCCTTGCAGTGTTTGAAAATGTCAATGGAGGATGTGGACAAGTAAAAATGGGACTATGTCATAACATGAATGATGAATAGCGTGAAAATGACAATGGAAATAACAATGAGAGCAGTGATGTAATGGCAAAGAGAGAGCGTGAGGCTGAGGTAAATGATGAGCAGAGACACCACTGACAGTAGATGCATGAGTATATATATCAACCACACTAGTTTGCAAACCCCCACATAATCACTCATATTTGTTTCAAAACCCGAAGAAGTGAATTTGGAAATAAACATAGGGTTTACATTTCTCCACATTAAACATTTGTTTCTCCACTTTCAAAACACCATAATCATGTCCAAAATTCACTGAGAAAACGTAAAGAACCTACTTGCAAGAAGTTGGAGGCAATTTGGCATGAATCTGGACGAAGGAGAAATTTTTTTTGGCTCTGAGATTATATGAGTAGCGCGTCACCCAACGAGTAGTGCCAGTGTAATTTTACACTGAAAAATTTCGCTATACGCGTAGCGCGTCACCCAACGAGTAGCGCGTCGATCCAACACACAATTTGGCTTCAAAACTCATTTTTTCACTTCCTTGATGTGTCTTGGCCTTTTCTGATGTTAAAACATGGAAAAACCAAGCAAATTTGACATTGAAGAGAAATGGCAAAAAAATTTTGTGTTCTGGCCCAATGAGTAGCACGCACTTTTATATGCGTAGCGCGCTACATAGTGCATTTTTAAGGAGGCTTTTTGAGGCCTTCCCGGTGTCCAAATTGAGCTCATGATAGCTCGTTGGAAATATCTTGGAGTCTAATTTCCAACCCAAGTGAAATTTTGTAATTTTGAGTTCATTTACCTTGTCAAAAATCAAATCTCCCAACACTACTTCCTGTAGGTGCATCAATTCTCTTGAGGCAACGGTATTCTTGACATTTCTCCAAAACCATTATACTTGTGTAAAAAGTGAAGGATTTTTTTCTTCCTTGGCATGTTGTGTACAAAAACCTCTCTCAGTTTTCCAAAGTTCATCTTTGATTGCTCTGAAACATCATTTGAGTGAAACTTATCCCGATGTGTGAAACAAGGGATTTTGTCGAAATGAAGCGAAATGAAGGGGATAAGGGACTTATAAATTCTTGGGGAAATTTTTTGAAGTAGGGAGGGATGTTAGGAAGTAGGGGAAAGTGGAATCTCAGAGATTGAATGAGGGGAAGGGGTCCAAAAGGGAAAAACACAGGCCTAGCCTAGAAAATTGCCAAGTTGTGGCAAGAAACTAGGGTTTGTGAAAAAATGAGAAATTTGGGGGATCTCAGTGATGGGAAGTGTTTAATAAGGTACATTAATGATAGGGGAAGGTGTATGAACATTAGGATACGAGTTTTTCTAATGATTTGACCATCCAAGAGAAATTACCTCCAAAACCCTAGGAGAGGGAAATGGACCTTACCTAGGCACAAATGAAGCATGAACAAGCTGTAAAATGACCCAATGGAACTTGACATGATGATGAAAACCGTTTGAATGATGATACACTCAGCTGAATGGTGACATGGACTGACATTTGGACAACTTTGAAAACAGTGAAAACAAACCCTAGACCTAATGCCTAGTGACCAAATTTTGCTTGAAGACTCATTGAAATGACAAAATTTGACCTCTTGACATCTTAAAATCACTTTGTAAGAGCATGTTTGATCACTGAAGGAAAGCTGCAAAGGATGACTCTAACAGATGCCATGGTGGAAGAGTATGATTCTATTATTAGAAACATTGCATGGGAAATTGTCCCAAGGCTGGAGGGGAAATCATTGGTGGGTTCGAGATGGATCTACAAAGTGAAGCAGGCAGCTGACGAGAGTGTGGAGAAGTAAAAGGAAATATTTGTTGCCCGAGGCTTTTCATAGATAGAGGGGATCGATTATGAGGAGACCTTTGCACCTGTCGCAAGGTATTCTTCCATATGGACGATTCTTTCTCTCTCAACGCATATGGGGTGGCACATTCATCAGATGGATGTGAAGATTGCGCTCCTCAATGGAGTCATTGAGGAGGAGGTGTACATAGAGTAGCCCAAAGGTTTCGAGATCTTCAGCAGCGAGTCACATGTGTCCAGGCTCAAGAGAGCGCTGTATGGGTTGAAACAAGCACCTCGTGCTTGGTACACACGGATAGACAGTTATTTCACCGGACTTGGATTCTCTAAGAGTGAGGCGGATCCTAACCTATACCAGATTGTGGTGGAGGGTAAGTTGTTGATCATTTTACTTTATGTAGATGATTTGATTTTGACAGGTGATGAACTATTGATACACTCATGCAAGGCTGATCTTGCAAAGGAGTTTGAGATGAAGGACTTGGGCCTCCTTCATTATTTCCTGGGATTGGAAATTTGGCAGCGCAGTGATGGACTGTTTGTTTCTCAAGGCAAGTATGCCCAGGAGATACCGGAGAAGTTCAACATGCATGGCTGCAAGCCTGTTGATACTCCTCTTCCTGGTGGTTGGAGGAAGGAGGATGCTACTTCAGCAGAGGTAGTGGATGCCACTATTTATCGACAGTTGGTGGGGTCACTTATGTATCTGGTCAATACACGACCCGACATATGCTATGCTGTGAACTAGCTTTCACAAGCTATGGTTAAGCCTACCAAGCTCTTCTGGAAGGCAAGCAAGCATGTAGTGAGATATCTCATAGGAACATATCTCAGAGGCACATCGGGATATGGATTATGGTTCAGACAGTCGGATGAGGTGAAGTTGTGTGGCTTCACGGATGCAGATTGTGCAGGAAGCCCAACGAACAGAAAGAGCACATCTGGAGGTATTTTCAGTATCGGGTCGACAGCAGTTTCTTGGTACAGCAAGAAGTAGAGATCCGTGGCACTCAGTTCAACAGAGGCCGAGTATATGGCAGCGAGTTTGGCTGCATGCGAGGCTATATGGATGAGGAAGATCCTGGTCGGGTTGTTTGGTTCACACTTAGATCCTACTGTGATTTATTGTGATAATCAGAGTTGCATCAAACTCTCGGTTAATCCAGTATTTCATGATATATCTACACACATTGACATCTGGTATCATCATATCAGAGATTGTGTGCAGTGGAAGATCATGTTACTTTCATACATTCCTACGGAGGATCAGGATGTTGATATCTTGACGAAGGCACTCACCAAGAGAAAATTCAAATACCACAGGGGCAGGATAGGGGTTGCAGATAATCCATATCTTATTGAGAGGGAGTGTTGAGATTGCAACAAGATGATGAACTTAGTGGAAAGGCTATTTTTGGCGAAAAGTCTATTTTTAGACATATGGATCATGTTCTATGAGTTGCAGGATGCTATTTTTGGATGGTTGGTCAAGTCAGAAAAAATAGATGGACTTATATTTTTAGACATATTGGGCGGAATCTATTTTTAGATTTCCAGTCTAAAAATAGATATGTCGAATATTATTAGCTCTTAATAATATTTGGACTATAAACATTATCTTATTCTCTTGGAGCACTTCTGCCATGTACGTATGTGGCACGTAGTCACGTAAGGAATTACGCTATTCCTGAGGGTTAAGTGGAGCTATTGCATGGATACTTCAGTTAGAACGCATGTGACAGAGTTTGGTGGAGTTGATTGAGGAAGTTAGTGGAGTTGTATTCAGTTTAACTAATCTAAACATAGTTGCGCTATTTGTATTCAGTTTAACTAATTGATACAATTAGTGAGAGTGGTGTGAATTAATTATTAATTAATTCACTAATTATAAACTCATAAATCAACTAAATAATGCATCAGTTAACTTCAGTGCATGGACAGTTTCAGTGGACACCAGTGCAAGAATAGGTGAAAGAGAAGGTTAACTATCAGTTGTGACTATACTGTTGCTATTTGCAACACACAAATAGGTGGAGTAGCCCATGAGGATTGCGCAGTTCAAGCCAGGTGGTTTATCTATTTAATGAAGCCATCCCATAGCATTGAAAACGCAATAGAGGCTAGCTATCAAGTGGCAGAAGATTGGAGCATGTGTTTTGCTAGATCTAGCTTGATAGTGTGTAGCAATTGAGGGTGTGCATGAGAGCTTGTGAGGAGATTTTGTACTATGATTGTTACATGATATCCATGACATATAATATACAGATAGTTGGGGTTTTCAGCTTTAAGCTTCCCCATTAAATATTGTGTTCATATGTGTGATTGTTTGTGGTTTTAATGTGTGCATGCAATTGATTTTATTTCCGCATGTGATGATCAATGGTAGAAGAGATTCTGTATTATGCATGAAGCTAAAATAGTGTGTGATCAGGAGAATCTTGGCGAATAATATCTCATTTTTTCAAATTTCTACAAGGTGCTGGGGGCATTGGGTCCTGATTTCTGTAATGTTCCTTTTTTAGGAACATTGTCAGTCGATAAGAAAATCTATTCCAGAGATAGACTGAAGGGGAATTTACTGGATTTTTCACCTCCTTAAAGAAGGATGAGCTCCAGAGGCTTCCTAGCCCACTATCAGACTCTATCTATAGAGAATTTTCAATGGAAAATATCCCCAAGAGGGAAATACAACAAGATTGGGAACTTACAAGATTACCCAAAAATGCAGCTACAACAATATAAAGACATAAACTGGAATAGTAATGAAAAACATTATGCCAAAATGTATGAAAACCCTTGAGCCATTTTATTATGAAATATCAATAGCAAATGATACAATGAACATCAAAATAACAAGGCAAGATGCCTTTCATGAATACACATGCCATAATACAAAATACTGCTCCATAGTAGGATGCCCTTGAATAGGAACTGCGCAGTCATAGAAGGGAGATTGCTACAATGAGTACAAAAAATCATGGATCTGAATATATGTGGCTCATACATCATTGGGAGAGAAGATCTAAGCTCCCAATCACTACCTCAAGTCAATCCTAGGAGGATTGGCTTAAATATGCAAAACTGTCAAAATGCCGGAGTTGTTGGGTAGCTGCAGCAACTCATTATGTGGAGTGGAATTGAGAAAGCTGAATGGTTGAATATGATGATGTGCCTTTCTCCAATTATTCTCCCAAATGTTAGGCTGATCCCGACACAAGAGAGTTCACCCTCTGAAATTTCTGCAAAACCCTCACTGCAAATGTGCTCCAACTAGAACGCAGGCTATTAGAGGGCCTGCACTGTAACTGATGGAAATGGTTGGCCTCCTGCCAATGATAGTGGAATAAGCTCAGAAACCATCCTCACTAACCTCCCATAAGTAGATAACTTCCCTCCTCTGAAAGATCAGCTAGAAATGGTGTTTTGGGAAACCTCCAGCAACACCCAGCTACACTACACACTAATCTGCTACAGACACTGCGCTGATGAAGATGGTTGAAGCTATGGCCTGAATGCCAGAATATGGAGGATGAGTACAATCCTTCATGAGCTACTCAAGAAGGAGAGGAAATCCTAAACAATACTCCCTCGTGCCCGAGGGCACTGCAGCTCTGCTGAATAGCAAGAGGCAGCAATTTGTCTCACTAAACAAATAATCAAATGATCTAAGATAATCTCCATGGGCTGCCTTGCTCCTCTTTTAAACTCAATGAGCCTTCACCTTCCTTCCTCTAGAATTTTCCTCCCTCATAGAATATTCCTCCACTAAAACTGTGCTGTCCCACTTAGTGCTCTCCAACTCATGCCAACGCAGTTTGACTTGGTCAATTAGGCCTTGTCCATTTACATTTTAAACCCCTTTCACACATGAGGGTGTGAAATCCAGCTCCATGATGATCCCTTTTCACATTGTAAGGGATTTTATTCCTGTTTATTTCATGAATGGGTCACTTTACCCTTTTTTATTCAACAAAATAAAAATATGCAACTATAATGTTCCATTTTATCTTGAGGCTAAAATTGGGAACATTACAATTTCCGAGATTTTTTTCTCCCATCGGATGTGGAACTCTTGGAAGCTATGAATTCTTATTCATTATGATGAAGTCTGTCGGAGCATGGTTCATATTCTCGTGTCAAGCTCCTTAAAAAATGAAACAAGGTCGTCAGAGAACAATTCGTTTTTCTTGTGTCAAGCTCATTAAAAAATGAAACAAGGTCATATGAGGATAGTTCTTTTAATGTGTCAACCTCATTAAAACAATGAAACATGTTCCTGTTCAATTCGAGTCTTAGATAAAATATCATAAAATACCAGTCGAGTCTTTTCCTTAATCTCTTACTTTGAACCTTCACTCCATCTGCCTTTCATGTGGACAGAAGCTTGCGGGGCATGTACCTCGAATTGAGTCACCATGTTGGGGGCATGCCTAAATTTTTCAAGCATAGTTTGTTTCCATTTCAAGCTTGTGTAAAAATGAAACCGGTTTCAAGCATAGTTTATCTTTGTTTCAAGCTTGTGTAAAAATTGAAACCAACTTCAAGCAGAGTTTCCTGATTTCAAGCTTGTGTAAAAATGAAACCATTCTCATTTTACCTCTTTTGATTGCCATTTTATCAGCCTATTTTTGCCAGATGAGCCTTGGTTTTCTCATTCCATTGTCATTATCTACTTGGCTGATTATAGGCCTTCACTTGGTTATTTTACCCATTCCCGAGGAACCGCTGCGATGAGTGATCTTGTTAGCCAACCTCTTAACCTTTACTTGTTCTGATTAGTTCCACCATTACTGGAACCAGTTGCTACCCTTTATACCACTAGTTCGTCCAGGAGGAGTCACCTTTCAGCTCTTTTATAACTCTCTAAACATGAAAAGATCGCTGAGTTGCTTGTCGTTTTGATCTCGTTAAATTGGCTGCGAAAGGACATCTACCCAGTATACGTTTACCCATTTTTTGGGCTGGGATAGATTATTTATGAAAAAGGAATACCCTAGCCTATCGCAACTAGGAGGTTTTCTCAGACATAGTTTTCTACCTTTTCGGATCTAAGGAACTATTTAAGAAAAGGGACTGTTGGAGTTTACTTTTCTGTTGTATTTTCAAACTCTCTAAACATGAAAATATGCCAAGATCTTCCTTTTTCAGACTCATTAAACCCTGATGACATCGGATTCTGTCATTATGAATATATTCAAGTTTCTCCTTCCTAGGGCTCGTTAAATGTACTAGGATGGATTCGTCCGAAGGACGAACTTATATCACAAGCATATGCTATCCCCTTCAAGCTTGTTTTCAAAAATAATTGGGGTACTCTCTAGAAATGGTGGGGAAAAAATGGAACCAGTGTCATTGTCATGTCGACAGTATGTCACTCTTGAACATGGCACTTGTCTGCATTCGTGTCGGGTTGGGGACATCTCATCTCGTTTTCCGCTTGCCTCCATGGGTTTGGGTAATCCCTTGTGACCTCTCATCTGTTCTTTGCCTCGTCATCATGACCTCTAATCTTTTGATGTCAAATACTTCCAAATCCACTGTCGTGTTGCCGATATGTTCAAGAGAAGTTGACCTCTGCAATTTTAACCCTCCTCTGATTCTCATCTGATCCTGATTCACAAACATTATATTCCTCTGTCTCACGTCGATGATGTGGGAAACACTATGGCCCACCTTCAATCAAGGTTACTTCCTATCGACTTCAACTCATTATCTAGGAAGCTAATCTAGAGACTCCCTTTCGGTACCTTGGAGCCTGCATGCCTCAATGGCAGGTTCTTCGCATTCGACCCAAGGATTTCATCATTGGCCTTCGATTGGATGATTCTACGAGTGTTCGACGCCAGCTCACTGTTCACATTCCGTGGATTGTACCTATCGTACCTTGAGGGCCATTGTCATTATTGGTGGTACCTCTCGCATCTGTTAACAGCTTTCATCATTGGCTGGTAATTAGACGATGTTCTTGCATGTTCGACTCCAGATCACTTATTCACATGCTAGAACTTGTACTCTGTTCGGGTTGAGATGGAGCGCAAGACCCTGGGTT
The DNA here is from genome assembly GCA_034641835.2 of Pinus albicaulis. Classification (NCBI taxonomy): domain Eukaryota; kingdom Viridiplantae; phylum Streptophyta; class Pinopsida; order Pinales; family Pinaceae; genus Pinus; species Pinus albicaulis. The sequence continues at coordinate 57,111,698 of CM076575.1, read as the reverse complement.
TTGTCTAATGGAATCCAAGCTGTGGATTTTGTGGATTATCATGATTGGTTACATGACTCATTGATTGGATGACTGCGACCATACCTGAGTCTACTTTTTGATCTGTTCTGGATGGTTGTGTCCATACCTTGGGTCCTGATTATTGTATACTCTATTATGGATGATTGCGCCCATACCACACATCATGTATTTGAGATATTAGTTGCACTTGTCTACGCAGGTTTTTCGACGGCAGTGTTTTCAGTTGGACACATTCTCGTAAAGCATTTCACCTCTCTCTCTCTCGAGCCTCATGCTTTAGGGGGCATCTGTTACATAGTAATTTGTCACCATCCTTGCAATCCCCCATCCCACACATTGGAGGGCCTTTTCCGTGACCTATGAATAGTGACATGACCTGAAACCACTTTCATGGCATCCCCCTTCACAAGGAAAATCATTCCTCTGAAGACATTTTCCTGTGAAAAGCCCTAAAAATAGACCTTTTGGCCTTGGCACGACCAGCCAGTTCAGCCCTCGCGCCAATGGGGGAAATCCACCAAAGAGGGCACGCCAACTGGCGCTCTATCCCAGTGTATTACTCGTGCCAAGCTTAATAAGGATTGTTTTTTAAAAATAAATGGTGGAATTTTGATTCCAACCAACTCCTGAACGAGTCTCTAAAATGAGTTGGGAGGTTTGGCTCCGGATCTCCATGTAGGGGAAGTGGTTTTCCACCTATCATGGAATATTCCTTGGGAATAGGGCCAATCCCACCATTGTAGGGATCCCAACTCCCCTTCCACCATCTATATAGGCTTGTCATTTTCCCTTTGCAAGCTAGCCTGAATAGAGCTGAATCAGTAGTAAGGAGACTATCATCAGACAACCGAAGAGAGAGAGCCTTGTCCCATCCCGACGA